>JAXGGA010007076.1:32500-65108 GCA_038373865.1 Uloborus plumipes
TACATATCTGGATGCTGTAAAAGATTTTTTATTTGTTAAAAGTATATAAAAAAACAATACTTTATAGCTATTGATAAAGCATGTGTACATTAGTTCAAGTACAGAATGAAAAAAAAGAAATAGTTGGCGAATTTTATAACTTACTAAATATTCTTCCGTTCCATACAATGACATAAACTGCTGATCATCATCTAATTCTCTCGCAGCACCAAAATCTGTTAATTTGTATATGGACCTTTGAAAGAAAAACACATTTAAAGTCTAACATTATTAATTCAAAATTGTGTAAATGATGAGAAATACATTCAGTTCCTGATAATGTTCATTATTAATAATCAAATTAAGGGCTAGTAATATAAAAAATGTACATTTATTTTACACATACAGCTTTACTTAGGCAAACGAGACAGCTAAGATAGTAAAAAAAATGAGGCCTTAATTATTTTTGGCAGTTAGATTACTATATAATAAGTCAGGAATAGCCAATAACCACGCTGGAGGCAGATATATCCTCTTATTGTAGCCAAGATATTTTTAATATCAACAGTAATATAGTTGACTTGAACATTTTACAATACTATGACTTGACTCTTGCGAAAATTCTTGACTTATGCAGGATTCATGTGGCATATACTCAGGACCTTTGACTGACCCACAAAATGTCTTCAGATTTTAGCTTTCTGAGCAGTTTTTGTTTCTTTATTTTTTTTTTAATTATGAATATTCTTAACAAAAGAAAGATATTTTTTTCAAAACTTATAAATAAGACAGTTAACCAAACATAATGCAGTTTTTACACAAGTAAGAAAAATCATTATAATATGACAAATATATAATATAAATAAAACAATTCAGTATACAAAGATATGAAAAACATACCTTCCATCTTCAGAAATAAACTTCATAATATTGCCAGGTTTTAAATCTCTGTGAATTATGTTATTATCTCTTAAATACTTCATACCGGCAGCTATAAAATTAAAAAATATAATGAAACTAAGCAGCCTTTTACTTAATACAAATATATTTTACACCATATACTAATACGTAAACCTTAACAAGTGTAATTATTCACCATTATAGAGTATTTAAAATTCTTAAAAGGCAAATTATCAAGCAATAGAATATTATTTACAAAATATCTGCTGAGGCAGAATAAAAATTTGTTTAGAGTAATAAATTATGCAATTAGCACAGGAGCAAAAAATTATGAAGTTAGCAAAGGAACAAATATAATCGTGAAGGTTGAACTAACATTTGAAACAAATCCAAACAAACTACATGTAAAATTTTGCATTATCCAAAGCTTTTACTGTTGGTTTAATTACTGCTGGCAATTCTGGAGAAAAACTCTTGCCTAAACACCTGTACCAGTTTGACGTTATGGCAAAGAGGCGTATATTGTTTGACAACGGATGAGATGGAAAGGCAGACATCCAGTCAACAGGTGAGAAAGGACTCAATTATGGGTTTATAAGTATGCCAGCTTTGCAAATGTGTGTTAGCCTTAAAATTAAGCAGTCACATTGAAATCACATGTATCAAACTTTTACTTTTTCCCCTCATTCAGATAGACTAGCCATGTTTTGATGTTTCCCAATTCCATAGCAATTGCGGGCAGACTGCACCAGTTTTCCAAGGAAAGTGAAAAAGAATGGAGACTTAAGTGCATCATTTTAGCACACTTGAAATCTGAGCTATAATGAAATTCACTTTCTTCAATCACACATATTTTTTCTGTTTCTACCATATTCGATTTGCAAACTCGATCTTTTGGAATATTTTTGAATAAAAACACTTAGTAATCAATGCAAGAACAAATTCTTTTAATAACCATTTGTTTTGTTCAGGATTTATGACAACCTAAAATGTAGATAAAATTTCTGCTGTTGAGTTTTTTCAAAAGTTTACATGCATGCCACACTAAAGTCAAACAGTTTAAACTAGCAAAAATTGTGAAATGTCTCAAAAAAAAAAAAAAAAAAACTCTCAAAGCTCCCAAAATTTTAGGGCTCCAAACTAAATACTTTAACTACGAGATTAGTCCAAACACGACTACTTTATTTTTCAAAGCTGATGCAACAATTTAGAGCTCTTTTATTTCAAGGCTCCCAGATTCTTAAGACTTAAATTTTAGAAGCTGAAAATTTGCATTTATTAGTTTTAAATGCAATAGTACATCCCTATAAAATTTCATAAGAATTGGAGATGATCAAGAAGGGACATTATGAAAAATTAGGCCAGTTGACAAGGAATGACTCATATAAGTACTATTTATGTACCTAAAATGTTCTATATGAGTATAAATGTAGATGCTCATACATATATATGCATAGAGAAAGAGAAAATAACTAATGGATAACATAAAACAATACCAGTCATAGATTCAATAGTATATATAATAATAAATAAATTACTCACAAAGATCTTTCAGAACACAAAGAAATTCTTCTTCCTCAAGACCATAGCTATTTTGAGGATCATCTAATATTGTGAAGAGACTTCCTGCATTGCATAGCTCCATAACAAGAACCTTTTTCTGACTCTCAGTCTGTAACAAAGAAAATAAATGCATGACAAAAAATTGCTGTAGTAAAACTTAATAAAATGCAATCATACATTTGAATTTAAAATGAGTTGTTTTTTTCTTTTTTTGCTGAATACTTATTGCAAAAAAAAAAAAAAAACTTTTACTCATGCAGTCCAACCTCATTAACACATTTCCGAACACCTTCCTCCAGTTTGTTATTAGTCGAACATGACAAACTACGGTTTTAAAGGTCTCTTGGAGTTTTTTTAACGAAATTCGACTGCACCACAATATTTACAAACATCGTAGGCGAAAATAGTTGATTAAAAATGTATTTCATTTCAATTATATTAAAGATAGATAAGGAAAACAGAAGAGCAAAGTGAAAGTGAAGAAGAGACCAATGCAGTCATGAATAACTTATGAAACGACTATGTCACAAGCTAATGGACTACTATAGTACTTAAACAGTGAAGGAGGCCGGGAGGGGGGACACTATAGGCCAAAAAACTACTACCTAAAATACAAAGAAGAATTGAAAAAAAAAGTTTTCCAACAAAAAACAAAAGACTGATTTTTCTAAAAAAAATTTCTATTTTAAAGTTTGATTCTTTTGTTTAACATTTCATAGAGGTGAAGTGTAATGTAGGAGGGAATAAATTAGCTTGAGTGTTGTCATAAGTACTTCTTCTTTATTGTTTTTGTGTGCATCAGTACCTAAAATACAATTAATATTTAATGTACAAGTACATACCACATATACTTTTAGTTTTTATCATGTTTTATGCACATGCATGTTGTTTAAAGCAGAAAGATTTTCTGTTGTGTACTAAAAACTTGTAATTATTTAGAATTGTGGTATAGTTGCCAAATATGGATGAGAAGGGTCAATTTAGAGAGAAATTAGGTCTGTTAACAGACCCTTCGCAAAATTCTGAAATTCAAAAACGGTCGCTTCACAAAAATATGCTGCACAAAAATATAGCTGTAACAATTTTTCACCAAATTACATATAACTGTTTACAAAATTCCGAACTATTTTTCACAAAATTTCAGAAACAGGACAATGGAAAAAATTCTTTATTGATGCCTGGATAATATTTCATTGAAAAATATAGACATGTAAATGATACAAACCTCTTCTTCAATTGATACCATTTTAACAATATTCTCATGAGAGAGTTTCTTCATTACTTCAAACTCTCTCATTTGAACTTCCAAGGGCCTCAAGTGACTGGTATGATTAAATGCTTTAACGGCAACAGACTCTCCTGTTTTCTGAAATCAAACAAAGATTATTTCAAATGCAAGCATGAAACATTCAAAATAATTTAAGTATGAACAATTTAAGAAACTTTATTCATCGCACTTATTTTAACTCTTCATTAAAATGGTAAAAATTTAGGTAAGGCAGTGGTATTCCAACAAAGATGGTGTATGGAGCTCAGCACTCAGTATTAGGGTCTACTCAATATTAAATAGTATCTCCAGATATGATATTGACTAGCTGCCAGGGCAGCTAGATTAGCTTCCTGCGGCACATTGATGCATATCGTGCCCCCTCTCTAACTTTTACCTCATTCTGATGTTATATTATTTGGTATAATTTAATGTTCATTAGATTTCAAGACATACCACGCACGTGACCCGGCGTTGCACGGGCATTTCGTGCCTTGAAAGTAGTGACGAAAATTTCAAGAAACTACTCCCCGCCAAGGCGGCTCGCTAACAGGCGCTTTACGCCTTCACTTTTTTCCTGCATCAAAAAAATCATTCGAATTATTGAGAAGCTTCGCGCCTTCAAAATGGTGAGGAAAGTTACAGCAAGTTCTGCTCTCTCAAGGGAAAGAAGCAGACATAGATACTCGAGTTTTTAATATAAGTAGATGGCTTTTCAACAAATGAATGTTTCAAAATATTACAAGTAGCTAGCGATAAAAATACTACGTAAGTGGTCCGCTTATGAGTTTCGTGTTTGATTTAGTTAAGCCTTCATTCAAAATTCTCATTACTATTGTTATTACTGTTTCATAGCAACCATATGTTTTGCAACAATGGATTTCATATTGAATCATTTATTAGGCTTAATCGCTTTAAATTTGACTACTTATTAATTGATATCTTTGCTAATTAAAATCGTATAATTATATAAATTGAAACTAATGAAGCCTGAAAAATTACCTATCTATCGGTACCTGGTTCGACCTTCAGTTCATTGGCGTTCAGGAGAAAGAAGCGTGACATAAAGATAGTTAGAAAGATACTCTTTTTAATATAAGTAGATACCTTATGGTACATTGCACATTGATTATTTCAAGTCTTAAAATTTCAAATAAATATTAAAAATAAATGTTAAATGACTCTTTCAAACATTACTATTCATATAAATTATACATTTTGTAATTTTTAAAAAAGTTTTAACTTCTTCCTCACATCAATCTCAAGTGATTGCATATCTTTATTTTCATAATTGCTTATGCATTTTTATTTACTATGATCCCCCTTTTGCATAGTTTATTACAATAAGGTAAAAATTGTATTTACATTATAAGTGACTTATACACATTTTAAGAGCTTCATTTTATTAGAAACTGAAAATTTAGGATTATTGACTAATCGGTCAAGACCTGTAAGTAAGCAATGGTTTATTTTGCTTATATATAAATCTGGCCTGGTAGCACTTCAGAATCAGGTCATTCACTAAATAATTATTCAATTCCCAGTTGGCAAGATTGATAATATATGAAACAAAGGCGCATATAAAGGGCGGGCCCAGGGGTCCGGGCCCTCCCAAAATCAAGGAAAATTGATCCGAAATAATTTCAAAATGTGTTTTCAAAAAGGAAAGGTCCTGAATTTCTCCCCCTTTCGCTATACACCAACAAAGATAATTTAAAATTGCAGTTAAAAGCTTCAACGCCGAAAATTTTCAGGAGAACCCTCAAACACCTTTCTATCATTTAAATTTCGAAAATTTTCTGAGAGAGCGCACCCTATACTCTTGTTTTTTTTTAACGAATCATAGCGCAATTGCGAATTTAAAACTTCAATGTCACAAAATTTGTGGGGCAGCTTATGAATCCACACTTTTTTTCTAACGTCAAAATTCAAACATATATACGCCACTAATATGAAGACAACTTTTTTATCATCCAGGGGCAATTCCACCATTTTGGAAGTAACAATCAAACTTTAAACACACATAATTACAATTTGGTTCAATAAAAACCTACAACTTTTTTTTTCCTGGTGTATAATTCGATGTTATTCTTGCTATCAAATATGTATATCTTGCTTTACAAAAAAAAAGAACAAAATGTTTAAAGTTTGATTGTAACGTCCATAACGGTGGAATTGAAAACCAGATAATAACCCATACTCTTCTGGTGAAAACAAAATCAAAATTTCAAAATCTATGTCACATCAGAGAATCAGACAGTCCATTTGCTCCCCTTTTGGAACACCACTGAATCTTGGCACTAAAAAATTTTAACGAAACTAGTAAATACCTTATGGACTCCTTGATAAACAGAACCAGTTGCTCCTTTTCCCAGCACAAATGATGTACTCCACATGTAATTTGCTGAACTTCTAAGGTAACTCATGATGATTTCTTTTCTGGGCACTAAAAAAAAAAAAAATCATGTGAATAACTGCAATACATAAAATTATGCACTATACCTAATGCATGAAAAAGGATTACTTTCAGCCCAATAGATATTTCATTCAATTGACTATTGCGAAAAATAGTACTTTATCACGAAATTAACTCACTATGTATCAAAAACTTTAACCATTGACAGAAAAATATATGTCTAGGTAGAAAATGGAATTGGCATTCCCATATGTGCATGTGAACATCAACTATTTGATCAACCAATTTTTTTAATTTTATATTAATTTATTTATTAAAGGGTAATCACAAAACTTTATCATCTACAGCAAAAAGACTAATCACTCCCACATCCTGACCAACCACTTTAAATTACGGATGCACCGAATATTCGGTTGGTATGGGGGGAAGTTATGATAAAATTTTAAACTGTCAACGAACTCAAATAGTTTCTCAAAAAATTTCTGCAAAAAAATGCAATGCTTTTCCCAAGGCTTCTATTGCGGTTAACAGCAAAAATGCAAAGTTGAAAGCAAGTCTAGTACAGGTCCGCCATTTCAAGTTTTTCCAGGGAGGGCAAAAGGTGAAACCCCACAATGTAATTTCATCGGAAAACAATAAAAACCACGCACATTATATGTAAATTGTCATTGATTTATCAATTTAAGGGGGGAGGGGCTCAATTGGCCCCCCCTAAATGACGGGCCTGGTCTAGTACTATACAACTACAGCTTTTTTTTTCCCTCAGCATAGGCGGAGTTAAGACTTTGCGTCTAGGTGTCTAAGCCTCTGGCTAAAAAAAGCAGGTCAAAATTTTTTGATGAAAATTAAACCACTGATATTGATTGTGTGCATGGTTTTTCACTCCCCCCCCCTCTCACCTCACCCTCAAAGCTTGCCAAGACTTGAAACTATAGCTTTATTTCGCAAAATTTCAATATCAAGTTCTAATTATAGAGATATGATACATGTAATACACTGGTAAAATACCTGAACACAATCACCCATGCCTTTTTTAACACTATTAATAAGTCTTAATATATGCAGTTTTGATTTACATAGCATGTTCATCAAATGCAACCATGTAAAATGAGGATCTACTGTATTGTACGATCTATACAAGAGTTGTACAGTTAAATAAAATAAAGAGCGAATGTTTCGTGTACTTTAAATTTAGCTATCATACATTAAAATTAAGTTATGTGAATATAAAAAAAATATTTTACACTCCACAAAATTGATCTAGATCAATTGGAGATTTGAATAAACAGGGGAAACACAAATGAGGTTCTACTGCATATATGAAAGATTCTTTATTTTTACATAACATGTCACCATGATTATCAGTTATTGAATCATATATCAGAAAATAAGCTATCAATTTATGCAGAATTGCAGATAAACATGAACCAAACTAGCCATTTACTGCATTTTTCTTCTTTCTTTTTTTTTTTTTTTTTTTGCTTTTAGGATGATTTATCTTTTACTTATTTTAAGTTCATGATTGTATTGAGTCCATTTAGGCTCTTAACCAGAAATGTATTTACATTGAATGAAAGATACAAAATTGATAAATAAGCTATTTTAAATTGGCATACAATAAAACGGCAAATTACAATTAAAATTTTATAACCCAATTATCAGAGAAATATGACATTCAGTGTGTCCCGAAACAAAATGATATTTAATAAGGTATTTCCTTGATGTTTTCAGATTTTACTGACAGAAGACTCATTATAAAAAGAACTCATTCACGAGAAGTCACAAATTTTGCTGAAGAGGAAAACGTTGAAATTTTTCTCAAATAAATTAGAAACAGTTCTAACAAGTCCACTAAAACTTTTCAAGCATTGGAACATGAAAAAATTTAACATGCAAGAGGTTAGGTGACAGTTAAAGGAGCTGCAATATTGAACAACAACGACAATTGAAAATTTAGTAAATTTTCTGCGGTAAAATGTTAAAGAACCTAGACAATTGAGTTGGAGAGGAAATATAATATTTTTTAATTAAATGATACTTAGTACACGTTTTGCGTTTTCAAAGAGTCTATATGTCTCAACTGACAATATATAATCAAAATAACAAAATTAATCGATGTGTTAGTTTCAAATGAGTTATTAACTCAGAATTGGTAAAAATAACAAACAGAAAATGTATAAAGAAATCGACTCACACTACAAAAATAGAAAAAGAAATTACATGACGTTACTTTAACTTTTCAAGCAATAGAGACATAATTTAAAAAGGAAAAAATGACAACTTACAAAGTTACTAGATTTGTTTGCCCTTAGGCAAAATATTGCAGCTTAAGGAGGAAAGAAAATATAAATGTACTAAGTCGGGAAATGCTTCAACTTTTTGACATCGTTTGATCTTTCAGTAATTTATTTAGATACCATAAAGTTGCAACAACTTCTTAAAAACTGCTAAATGGATCAATTCATTGGGAAAATTTCAATAACTTGTTCACACAAAGAATAAGATGAAGAATTTGATGTTGGTTCTCATTGTTGTCAACCAGTCAACATTAAAATCGAAGTCTAAGAAATCTATCCTCATGCCATGCTTTCACAAAGATCAACAAATAATACTTTTCTTTAAAAAATGAGTCAATCATTAATCAAGAACAATTACATGTACATGAAAACAAGAAAAACTTATTAACGAAACAGACGATTCATCGTCTGCATTTAAACACGTGATGCCACACAGATTGAATAAACAGAAACAGAAGGACTTCTTTTAGAATGTTTATGAGAAGAAAAATTGAACAACTGCTAAAATAAAGTCTTTAATTCCAATCATAAAAAGATTTTTCAGTGTGACATTGATAATGAATTATTAATCGCCCCTCCCTCTTCCCTCCCAAGGAAAGCTGTAAATTGACTGTAACCTCAATTGTGTAAAAATAGTCTGCTCGCGCTTTGAAGCAGCTTTGTAGTAAAAATGTATAGTTTTCTTAATACTTTTCTTTTTATCCGGTAATTGTGAAACGAAACGTTTCACTTTTAACTAATTTTTCTCTCTGATACAGAGATTTACCTTTCGCAAGTTGAATGTTAGTGTGTTTTGGTTAGCATTATGCCGTCTGTTTCAGAAATGCCATCAAATGTATTCGTTCTTGACAACGGTGGATATACTGCAAAGGTGGGATATTCAACTGATGATCAACCTCGGTAAGAAACATATGTGTTTGTGCTTCTTCATTTTTATGAACAAAAAACTTCCATAAAATAACTATCGAAGTAAAAATCATGATTAGGAGCACTCGGCTCGTTTACATGATAATCTCCATTATAATCAAAACAAAGCGCTTATTTCCTAGGCAGGGGCGAAATTGAAGATCTAAGACATTCATATCTTGCGAATTTCAAAGAGGCTTGCAAGTTGGGTCAATAGCATAAACTGCAGCGGTTAAAATTTTCCATGATGGGGAGGTCAATTTAACCCTTCACTGCACGGTGTGCCAGATCTGGCACAAACCAAATAAACCCTCATATATTCCTATGATTTTTAAATGCAGTTAAACTGAGCTTTGTGCCCCTTCTGGAACATTGCTATAACAGTTTAGTGTGATTTTTATGCACTAGTTAGTTGCACTAGTTTAGGTATTACAGTTCTTGCTTTTGAAAGAAAGAGTGTCTGCATTTCCGTTAGAAGTGTGCTTAGTCATTATTTTCTTTGTTCTAAAAATGTTTAAATACTCTTAGTGGAAAGTTTGTTTATACCACTTATGGTACAAAACACATTGTAGATTATTACACTTATCGGTATACCAAGCATATGCTATGTGCTTTGTGCCATATATAGAACAAACAATTAAAACATCATTTTTGGTGCACATTTTTAAAATTAATTTTTTTCTTCATTTTTCCTGAACTCAGGGCTATTTAAAAGGTAACAAATGATATTTTTCATGAAAATATAAAAAATCGTGCAGTGAAGGGCAGGGGCGGACTGGCTACCCCATGAGGGCGCTAACCCAAACCTCCAAAGGGCGCACTTCAAAATAGCACCCCCCCCCCCCCCACACACACATTTCCTGCGGCAATTATCCCCAAGGGTCTCTTTTTTTTTTACAGCAAAATTAAGTTTGGTATAATGTATGTTACAGAAGAGTGCTTTGTCGCACTACTATTCCTTTATAGATTGTATGTGCTTCAGAACTTACAACACAAATGTGTAATCCTTTCCTATCTTCATTGTTTGTAACACTTTTTATACACAATACGATTAATTTTAAGCAAAACACAATTTTATATTCTTTTTATCACTTATTTTTAGCCTTTTTTCGTTATCCACGATACCCGTGCCACCCATAATTGCGCGCATAATTGGGAGTATACCGTAGTTAAATTATAAGTTAAACCTGCATAATAAATGGGTGTGAATATGTGGGTGTGGGTGAGTATGCTTCTTATACAAATCCACAGTTTGCGCCCAATCTTTGCCAAATTTCGTACAAAAGTCCTTAGCTGCTCAGAAATTGACATGAAGATTTTCGGAACATCGGAACTCAAAAAAAAAAAAAATCCAAAGAGGTCTAATTTAAATTTTGAGTCATACTGCCTGGTTAGCCAGTTTCGTAGGATTATATTAGGGAAATAACAACAATAAGTTTCTGGCAGATCTTTGCCAAATTTGTCACAGAGGTTTTTCAATACTCAGAAATTTCATATGGAGGGGAAGATAGGTGTGTTTAAAAAAATCCGATAAGGTCTCAATTTAAATTTTGAAATAGCTATTCCTTCACTTTGACGTGAAATTGTACACAATTTTTTTTTTTTTTTTTTTAATTTCAGTCTGATTGGTGAGCATGCGTCTTTTGCCAAAACTTTTATTTTCACGGTAGACCGTGCAATGCCTGAGAAAACAGATAGTAATATACAATGACGATGTTTATTCCTCTCATTTCTCAATGAAAGTTATATTTTTTACGAGCGTGTTACATTCTGAAATGTTTTACGGAAATTTTTTACTTTCTCTCATGCAGGGTCTCCAACAAAGCGTAAATAATAATAAAAGCAAAATCTGGATAAAATCATCTTTATTAAATTGATTTAAGGCTAAAAAGGTGAAATCCTATAAAATAATACACCAATAAAAAAAACTTTCTGTTCACAGTAATACATCTCGCTCTATTTTAAACGCGTTTATTTTCATTAAAAAATTACAGTTACTTCTTTAGCTACAATTTCTTTGTCCTCTGGTGTTTAACAAAAATTGCATTACTTATTTGTGATTTCTGTCTCAAACACTATTAAAAATTCTAGATTCTGTATTCTTAAACAAATTAAGAATCTGACCTAACTGTTATGAGTTAAACCCTCCAAAACCATTGCTAGTACTTTCCTAACTTGTCTCTCATTAGATAAGTCATGTGAATTCGGAAGTTTGAAAAAAAAATAATTTTCATAATTTGCGAGCCCTCCTCATTGTGTTAAAACCGATCTTGTAAAACAATAAAAGATCGTTATAATGCACACCATGGAACACGTATATAGATATAAATAAAATACAATTTTAACCATTATTCACAAATAAATGGGCTTCATAATAGAGCTTCATCCTGCACTAAATGGTTACATATTAGCTGTTGTGCTTAAAATACAGAAATTGCGTTTTTCAATTTATTGTTTACCTTCTAAAAGTTGTGCGATTTATAAAGAATTATGGTGCGTGTATATATAGATTCAGCGGTTTAAGGGTATTATCTGCTGTATTTTTACTTACTTACTGCTGTTTTGACGATCCGCTTACTATTAAAATGCTCATGAAAATAGGAAGGAGCCAGTCAATCAACCAACACAATATTTAGTAAATCATTATTTAATTTTATTTTAGGCAAAACTAAACATTTTTGTCGGTACACGTTTTTCAGTGTAATACAACTCAATTGCTTATTTATGCATCTTTCTGACATCATAAAAATACCTGTCTGTAGAATCTTTTGACAACCGATTTCTCTAACCAACATCACCACACATGAATTCGTAACCTCAGTCAAGGTAGATTGAGACTTTGACTTGACACACGCACACGCGCGCACACACACACACACACACACACAAACAAAAAAACACACAAGAGCTATGAATTCAAAGTACTAGTACTATGAATTCAAAGTTTATTTTTTACGCTATTCATTTAAACCTTGTTCTGAAACTTTTTTTTCGTACTTGACGCGATTCGAGTAAAAAATTTAAAAAAAAAAAAAAACCAAAGGAGCACAGGTTCGAAGACGCAAAGAAGATGCCCAGAGGAAGATGTTTTTTTTTTTTGGTTAAAGGTCCTCCTTTCATTATTCCGTGAATTATAGCACATTATTAATTATAATCTCCTGCAGCAAACTTTTTAGACTGTTTCATTCGCTTCGAATTAAAAGAAGGCGGGGGGGGGGGGGGGGTAGGGCACCCAAGTCAAATATATTCGAGGGTGCAATGATCGTACGCCGGAGGGCGCTCACTTTGGATTAAGCCCCTCCCCCCTTCCGACAGGACTGCCTTGCTTCATACCCTCCGAAAATAAGGTGGAAAAAAACGAAGGCGCAAAGGTTCGAGGGCGCAAGGGCGTATAACGTGGAAGGCGCGTATTTTTTTTTTTTTTTTTTGGCAAAGATCCCCCTTTCCGACAACTTATCACGTCTGTGATGCAATAAATAACAGTTAATTATAACAGGTACATTATTGAGTATAACCATTTTCTTCAATCTTTTATAGATTGCTTTCCGTGCTTCGAACGTAAAGATTTAAAAAAAAAGGGGGGGGGGCTTTGTTCAAGGCGCAAGGACGCACAGACCGGAGGGCGCTAACTTTGGATGAGATCCCCCTTAAAGACCACCTATCATTTCTGAGGTACAATAAGAACCGCTTTCTGATGACGCTTATTGACTACTTTTTACGTGTTCCAAACGGAAAAAAAAGTAAAAAATAAGTAATTTACTAAAGTTGAAGGCGCACTGGCAGTGTGTGTGGGGGGGGGGGGGGTTACTGTTCAAACTGTTAGGGGTTGCTTTCAAACCTTTAAAATTAAGAAAAAAAAACCGAAGGTGCACACGTTCTAAGGGCGCAAGGGCGCACAGGCCGGAGGGCGCACCTGCCCGCGGGCAGGTGGCCTCTACGGCCAGTCCGCCTCTGGTGAAGGGTTAAGTGCATTTTTGATGTCATTGGGCAAAATGCATTTCTAAAATATGGGTTTAAGCTATAGTAAATTAAAATATAAAGTAGCTGGGCATTTAACTCAAAACTATTTGCAAGTATGAAAAACAATGTACAGTGCATGAATCATAAAACTTTTAGTAAATGCCCTTTACTTTCAACTATGTACTAATAAAACAATAAACAGACTTTTTATTAATTTATGTGCAAATTTGAAGGTAATCAATGTTTAATATTGATACTCGTTAATGATTATCGAATTTTTACAAACCTGCAGTGAAAATATCCACTCATGGCATGTGCTCGTCCATCTATATTATCTAGCTATGGCATAAACTAAATGTGTACAGAGTAAGCACTTTAACCGAGTACCGAGTTACCAAGTACTCAGTACGACACTTGTTGCACCGCAGTTTAAAATACAATGACTTTGACTATCAAAATATTTTCATTGCATTTTTTTCCCTGTGTGTTTTTTGATTCAAAATAGTTGCAACCTTTTTCTTGCAATTATAAAAATAACTTAATTTTACTTCTATGTGTTATCACAAAACCAAGAACTTGAATCTGTAAAATAATAGTTTAAAAAATTCATAATCTAAGTTTTCAAATTATTCAAAACAAATTGGAATATGATTTAAAGGTTTTTATTATCAGTCTATGAATGTTCACCTTTGGGATCCCATTGAACTGTTCCTGGCTAAAGGTGAATTTAATGCACTAATATGTGATGTGCCAAAGATAGTTACACATAAATGTACATTCATGAATTTGCAACGTAGAAAGGGTATAGGCAACAGCCAATTTTTAGCATGCATTGATTTTATAAGTGGAAATTTATTTTATTTTATTTTATTTATTTATTTATTTTTTGGTTCCTATATAGAACTCAGTTGTATTTTATAAATAAGCAAATTGTAAATTTCTTAAAAATTTCATTATCATAAAAAATATTCAATTTTTACAGCTACTCGGCATTGGTCGAGTACCGAGTAATTACCAAGTACTTGGTACACCACTAGATAAAGCCCCTGAAAATTGATACTTAAATGAGAATTCCAAGTTTAACATTGGTGTTCAAATTTAGTTTTCAGCATGCAAATTAAATTTGAAATATTGTTTTGATATGCTTTTTCTTAAGTTCTCAATTTTCTTTTCAGTATTATTCCAAATTGCATTACAAAGGCAAAGAGTGAAAGACGTAGAGCTTTTATTGGTAACCAGCTTGATGAATGCAAAGATTATTCTGCTTTATATTATTCATATGCATTTCAACGTGTAAGTTACTTATGTTGATAATTCTGAAAGTTCTTTATTAAATTTATTTATTTTGATTGAGCATTTAAAAAAATTGCTTATTTGACCTTGGATGGCATAAAGAGTTAGCTTTTTTTCTTTCTGATTGATCTAACCAGTTACATGACCCTTTTTCTTAAATATGTACTAGAAAAATAATCACGCAAACTTGACTTTTATGTCACAATTCATCAGAAATTCAGCCATATGTTTTGACATAAAAAATTAAAATTCTGTCAAGAATTTGAATAATTTTGTAAAATTCATTATCTTTCCAACTTTTAGACAAGGAAAAAGGTTACCGTATATACTCGTATAGGTCGATCTCGCGTATAAGTCGACCTCGGGAAGGAAAATCGGAAAACAATCGAAAACCCGCGTATAAGTCGAGACCGCACTTTCTGAAACGATTAGGAACATTTTGCCGCGATTTTAAATATAAATGTTTTGAAAAGAAGGTAATTGAAATGTACTGAACATTCTTGTGTTAAAAACAGCACGATTGTCATTCTTTTTCACAAAAAGGGTTCATTTTTGCGATCTCGATTTTTGTAAAACGGGACCGATCCGGGAATGTTTTACCACGATTTTTGAATATAAACGTTTTAAAAAGAAGGAAAATGGAATACAGTGAGCATTCTTGTGTTGAAAATAGCACGATTGTTATTATTTTTTGCAATCACGATTTTTGTAATTAGTTCGATTTTACGATCACGGTTTTTGTAAGGGTTCGATCTTGCGGCTACAATTTTTGCTATTTGTTGCTTTTATTTTGCATTATTATCAATAAAATTTTGCTATGTAGCCGTGTTACGTTTTGGTTCAAAAGGATAAACACCATCAATCGGAAAATTCGCAAATACGGCAATTCCCGCACTTTTCATGCCGTCGGTTGTTTATTGTAATTATTTATTATTTATTTCACAATCAAACCATGCAAAAATACAGTAGAATGTATGTATTTACTTTTTTAACCTCTGTATAAAATAGTTAGACTGAATTGGAAAAATCTTCTCGTTTTTGAGTGTTTTTTTTTCTAAAAGTTGTTTGGGAAAAATTTTCGGAAATTCTAGCCTGCATATAAGTTGACCTCCTAACTTTCAACTTCATTTTTTAGACTAAATTTCTCGACTTATACGCGAGTATATACTGTATATCTATGATGCCATTAAAGCAAAAAGGTTTACTTCTGTCTTTAATATTTTTTCACTGTAAAACCATCCTAAGACATATGAAAGGACAAAGGGGAAAAAGATGAAAGTGCCCAAAAAGTGATTTTGTGAAAAATGAAAACTAAAGTTTGATTTCTATTGACTCCCTTTGTAGTTAATAGAGTCTTCATGCATATTTCGGTCGATCCTCATACTTTTCCCCCTTGTTGTTCTACCTGATGATATTACTCCTTCATAGCCCCTAGATGGCGCTAATATCTCAAAATCGACGAAAAAGTGACTTTCATCTTTTTTCTCTTGGCCCTTCATATGACAACTCAAAAAATTTACAAATTTTTTATCAATCAAAGCTAGACCCGTACCAAGTAGCACTTTGGCTGAGTACAGAGTTACTGAGTATTTGGAATTACACTTTTGCACCGCAATTTGAAATGCAATGATTTTACTTAAATTAAATATTTTCATAGCATTTTTCATTTTTGTTTTCCTAAGTATTTCCGTACCCAAAGTGGTCATAACTTTTTTTTTTTACTAATATAAAAGTGTCTTAATTTTACTTCTATGTATTGTTACCGACTTGCCAAAAATTTGAATCTGCAAAACCGTGGTTTAAAAAGTTTGCAATCTAAGGTTTCAAATTATTCTACTAATTTCAAGTTCGTTAAAATATGATTTAAAGGTTTTTCTTACCAGTCTATGAATATTCAGCTTTGCGATCACTTGGATTGTTCCTGGTTAAAGATAAGTTATACATCACTAATATGTGACATAGAAAAGGTAGTTACACCCAAATACCTGAGTGCACATTCATGGCAGGGTAGACATTGGCCATAGCTAACTTTTACTCAGTATTGATTTTATTAGGAGAAGTTTTTTTTTTTAAGTCATACATGGAATATTGTCATATTTTATGAATGAGTCAATTTGTTAAAAATATTGTTATCCTGAGCAATATTCAACTTTTACAACTAATCAGTATTGGCTGAGTAGGCTGACTATCAAGTATTTAACGAGTACTCAGTACGATATTAATCGAGGCATTCAAAAGTTTGAAGAAAAGGTGTCAAAATTATCTCTATAGTTATGAAAAGAAATTAGATAGTTCAATTCAGCCATTTTCTCTTTCCGTTGATAATTCATTCATTTTTTCTCGTTGGTTGAGAAAAAATTTCGCCACAAATGAAGCCCAAAAGTTAAATTTCACTTTGGGCACTCGCTGCTAAAGTCAACAATCAACCAATTGGCTTAACCAGTTTGCTCTATTAGAAGATGCACTTTCTCATTCGTCAGTGAAATGCAAGTCATGAAATTATTGAAAAACAGAATGTTTCTCAGGAAAATATTTTGGGTTGAAAGATGTGTAATCAATAAGAGTAATATTTTTATTTATTTATTTATTTTGAATGTGTTTTTCTTGAGATCATCTTTAATTTTCCTTCTATTGCCCTATGGATATAAATTTCTTATTGTCATTTGATGAATTATTTACTGCATTGTTATAAAATTTAAATGTCTATGTGCATTGATGTATAATGCTTTAAAGCTCAAAGGTTTGCTAAGCACATCTGATATTTTTTATTTCAGCATAATTTTCTTACTTAGCATGAATTTTGTGTAAATTACTCTTCTTGACATGAAATGATATTTTTTAGGGTTACTTAGTGAACTGGGATATTGAGAAGACAGTATGGGATCATATTTTTAGCAGTGATATGTATAATGTAAGTACCTGTTTTTCTATCATTTTTATAAATACCTTTTACCCACTGTTTTTTTTTTAAATCTAGGTTATTATTAAGTTTTGTCATTACCATATTATGTATGTTATATCATGTTCTAAATGTCTTTGAATCTGCAAAAACGTGTTTTAGAATATGAAAGTTTTTCGATCCTGTTTTTTTAGAATCTAGATTCCTTTTCTCCCTAGTGACAAATTATATCCTATCAGTTGGGAACTCAGCTTTAATATGCAACTAGCAGTAAGTGAACCTCCTTAAAAAATATGTACATACAGTAATTTATTTTCCAATTTTTGTGCATCACAATGTTAGTTCCAGGGGCAGATCCAGTTTCTGATTTTGATTGGAATTACTATTGGAAGGTAATGTCATGAGCGTAATATCTGGTACAAATAGGAAGTGTGAAGAGATTTTTTCAAAATTTAAGTCTCTAAAATGCTATTTTAGACAATGTCCCCCCCCCCCCCTTCCCTGGCTCTGCTTCTGAGTTACTTCGTCAGCATTCAATATCCATGCAAAGTTAAACTTTAACGATTATTATTGAACTTGTCTACGTGTGGCTTTTTCCTATATAAGCATTAAAAGCATGTTTCTAGTTGTGTTCTTTAACTGTTATAAAATATGTTTTTAAGAAAAATAGTTGATTTTACGAAAGGTATAATAAATGCTTCTAGCTATGATTTGAAAACTGCATTCAAGAAATGATGGCTGCATAAATTATAATTTTTCATTAGTAACCTGTGCTAAATGAAATAATAAATGTTGAGTTTCCCTTTTGTTTTTATTCTTGCGACTCAACTGAATTCTATTCATGAAAAAAAATTTCCTACACCTCACCCCACAAAGAAGAATTTTGGAAGAATAGGATAGTTATATTTCCGCTGAAAAAAACTGAAGAAATATTTTTAGCTTGTACATCTAGCAGAATAAAGTTCAGCTGGAGTCGAAGCTTGCTACTTCTACTAGACAAACTAGAAATAATTTTTCACCTTTCATTTGTCATAAACGCAGCTGTCTCTTTCCTCCCATCATCATATTCCTCCTAACTCCCCATATATGCTAATAGCTGTTTTATAACTCTAAAGAATAACTTCCCATTTTTAAAGTGCTAAGCATATTTGCTTCAAGATTTATTATTATTATTATTAACTTTTATTTGATGGGATACTTTTAGGATTTTAGAAGCCGAAATATTGATTTCAGTTTCTTTTCAGGTTGATTTCAAAGAAACATGTCTTATAGTTACTGAACCTTACTTCAATTTTACATCTTTGCAAGAAATGTTGACTGAAATTTTGTTTGAAGATTACAAATTTCATTCAGCTCTAAGGATAAATCGTAAGTAATAAATTGAATTTTACACTGAAGTGACAAAAGTCATGGGATACCTCTTAATATCGTGTCGGCCCTCCTTTTGCCCGGCGAAGTGCAACAACTCGACGTGGCATGGACTCAACAAGTCGTTGGAAGTCTTCTGCAGGAATATTGAGCCATGCTGTCTCGATAGACGTCCATAATTGTGAAAGCGTTGATGGGGCAGGATTTTGGGCACGAACAGACCTCTCGATGGTGTCCCATAAATGCTCAATGGGATTCATGTCGGGCGATCTAGGTGGCCAAATCATTCGTTGGAATTGTCCAGAATTTTCTTCAAACCAATTGCGAACAGTTGTGGCCCGGTGACATGGCGCATTGTCATCCATAAAAATCCCATCGTTGTTTGGGTACATGAAGTCCATGAATGGCTGCAAGTGATCTCCAAGTAGCTGCACATATGCATTTCCAGTCAATGGTCGGTCCAGTCGCACTAGAGGACCAAGTCCATGCCATGAAAAAACAGCCCACACCATTACGGAGCCACCACCAGCTTGAACAGTGCCTTGCTGACAGTTTGGGTCCATGGCTTCGTGGGGTCTGCGCCACACTCGAACCCTACCATCGGCTCTTACCAGCTGAAATCGTGACTCATCGGACCAGGCCACGGTTTTCCATTCATCTAGGGACCAACCGATATGCTCACGTGCCCACGAGAGTCGCTGCAAGCGATGTCGTTCTGTCAGTAAAGGCACTCGAGTCGGTCTTCTGCTGGAATAGCCCAAGAAATCCAAATTTCTCCGCACAGTTCTAGCAGACACGTCCATTGTACGTCCCACATTGATTTCTACGGTGATTTGACGCAGTGTTGCTTGTCTGTTAGAATTTACGACTCTTTGCAGACGTCGCCGGTCTCGATCTTTAAGTGCAGGCGGTCGACCACTGCGCTGTCCATGGTGGGATGTTATGCCTGAAATTTCATACTCTCGGCACACTCTTGACACAGTGGATCTGGGAATGTTGAATTCTCTAACGATTTCCGAAATGGCATGACCCATGCGTCTAGCTCCAACTAACATTCCGCGTTCAAAGTCTGTTAATTTCACGTCGTGCGGTCATCATCACGTTAAAACCTCTTCACATGAATAACTTGAACAGAAATGAAAGCTCTGTAAAAGCACTGCGCATTTATACCTGTTCTATGCGATGCTACTGCCATCTGAAAATTTGCATATTGCTATCCCATGACTTTTGTCACTTCAGTGTATAATCCTTGTAACAAGTATGTATGTTAATAGCTAAAACTTGACATATAAAACTTTTGGAATACTGTTAAATGTCTCAAACAAATGATAAAATTGTAATTTTGATGATCATGAGGGAACTGCAGCTTAAAATGCCTTCCAAACCACTAAGACTTAATCAAAAGGCATTTCTTTGTGATACAAGAAATGGGGTGTAAAAATAGTGAAAATTGATTTTGGGATTCTGATTTATGGTTTAGTTTGTTCCTTTCATTTAGAATCCCCGCCTCATGTATTAAATGAAATTTTTAATATTTTAAGTTTATTTTAAAAGGCTACAACTTTTCCTACCCATCTCTCTCCCATATCTTCTTCTGCATAAAATAAATTAATGGAGCTAAAAATATTTTTTTTTATTTGACAATGGAAATTATTACTGATGTTAAGGAAAACACTTAATACGGAAAATCATGGTCGCCACAACCTGGAAAATAGGGAAAACCTGGAATTATCAGGGATTTTGAAAATTCTGGAAAAATCAGGGAATAATCAGGGAATTTGGGAACAAATCAGGGAAAATTAAATCAGAACTTCAGTCCGTAATTTTTCAACACTAAAGTATTAAAAAACGATTAAATCTTTGATAAAATCCAAGGACATCTCAAACACTTAATAGAAAAATTTCCAAAACCGTCCAGAATTGTTCGTAAACAAAGACGTAAAAAAGTAATTGCAGGTGTTTTTTTAAATATGGAGAGTTAAAGGAGATGTGAGGTTTGGTATTTCTTTTTTGGAATATTTTGAAAAATGCTGAAGCCTGAAAAATTCAGACTGTTTTTAGTGATGTAACACTAATGGAGAAGAGAGGCTTTTTTTTATAATAAAATTACAAAACTGCAAAAAATGCAAAATTTAAGCAATATTTGGTGAACTTAGGGGAAAGGTTTTGACTTTTGTAATCCAAATAAAACAAAATTAACTCTGAAGTATTAAAAGCTAAATTTTGGCTATTTTTGGAAAAGTTAAAAAGAGGGGTTTCGCAGACTTTCTGCCCAGAAATGTTTGAAACTAAAATGGAAGGGGGGGGGGTGTAAGACTTTTAGTAATTAGTGATCTAAATGTATAGAGGAGGGGGGCGGGCTTAGGAAAGAGGGAAAGTCTTCAAATGGAAAGTTAGATCATCTTTTGTGAACTTATTGGGAAGGGGTTTGAAGTACTTTCTTTAAGTTTTTATAGTGCTGAAGTATTAAGAACTTTGTTTCAATCTACCTTTGTGTGAATTAAAGAGATTGGAGGATCTCTCTAGGAAATTTTCAAAACTGAAATCTTAAATCCTTTGTGTGGAGTTTTAGGCAATATCAACAATTGCAAAGAAAAGGGAGGACAGGTTTTTTTGTTGGTAAAATGCAAAACTGGAGTTTTAAAGATGCAACTACAGTCGAACCTGTTTCTCACAAACCTGCTTATCTAGAAAGCCTCTCTATGTCGAAATTTTTCAATTTTCCAGCTTTTACAGCATAAATTTAATGTTTTTTTTTTCATGTTTATCTCTAATGATTTTTCCTGAACCTCTATATCTTGAATTTTGATGACTCATTTTTTAATTTCATCTCCAGCCACTTTTATCAATGGTATAACCTGAAAACAAAAATCATCTTCTGCACAATCATTTAAAGACTGTTCGTACCTAAAGGTGCGCATTAACTTGCTACCGATATAGTCATCACACTTAGTAAAATGTGAACTCGCAACATGTACTGTAAAATATTCAACAATATCAATGCAAAACAATCTATTAAGTATTTGACTTTGTTCCAATTGCTTATTTTTGTACATTTTGTCACAACCTCTGTATCTTGAAACCTTCGTATGTCGAATTTTTCTTCTGTCTCTTGAAATTCGAGAAAGACAGGTTTGACTGTATAGACCATCTTTCATGAGCATAAAGTTCTGGGGTTGAACTGAAAATTTTTGAAGCTGGATTTGCTCGAACTCCCCAGTGAGCTGTCTTTCAGCGACTTTAAAGAGAGGGTATTTGTTTGATACTTTCTGAATTTTTTTTTGAAGCTGCAGTTTTAAGATTTTAAGGTTGTCTTAGGGGCTATAAAGATAGAGGTGGGAGCTTTTCCTAGAAAAAAGTCCGAAACTGAAACGTTAAAACCCCAAATTTAAGTCATCTTCTGATGAATTTAGGGCTCTCTCTCAAATGTTTTGAAACTGAATTGTTTAGAACTCTAAGCTATCTTTGTGGAGTTCAAGCTGGGGAAATTTTGAGGCTCTCACCCAAAAGCTATTCACAATTGAAAGTTTAAAGTTTTTAGTTGTGTTTGGTGATGTAAATTTTGGACAGAGGGGAATCTGTTTAGAAAAATACATGAACTGGGGACTTTAAAATGCTGATTTGGGCCATCTTTAGCGATAGTAGGTGATTTCAGGCATTCTCCCCCTGAATGTGTTTCAAAATTGATGATTTAAAAGCCTAATTTTAAGTTGCAATCTTTTAAGTTAGGTGTTGGGTTAATGAACCATAGAAAAACTTCCAAAGCTCAAATATGTAAAAAACACTTTTATGGTTTTCTTTCAGTGATTTAAGGAGGGAGGATTTGGGGCCCTTCTGCCCCAAAATAATTTGACTCAAAATTGAAGGCTTAAATATTTTAAGGATTGTTTGGTGAAGAAATAGTATGGCCACCTTTGTGAACTTAGGGGAAAAGATTTGGGCCTTTTCTCTCAAAGTTTTCATAGCCAACTTTTAAACCACCTCTGCATGCCTTTAGGCTGCGGAGATTTTGTGCAGTCTTGAAAGTTTAATTCTATCTTTTGTGAAGTTAGAGGGGAGAGCAGTGAAAGATTTTGCTTTAAAGTTTTTAGGCTCTCTTAGGAGATGTTGGAAGTTTTGTAAACTGATTTTAAATTTGAAAAACATTCTGTTTGTTAATGACGTTTTTAGTGTTATTAAATAAATCAAACTACCCATGTAACTTAATTTTTTTGTAAACAAATTAGCAGTCTCAAATGCATTTCTTGTCATTGTTGCTCGTTCTCGAAAAATGCATAATTAATGCCTGAAGTAGTTTAAATAGCCAGAAATATCCAAGTACCAAATAAGAGAAGAAAATGAGCTTCAAGAGGATGAAAAATGCGCCGTACGAGAAATCCTGGAAAATTTTAGTTGGACAGGGAGAAATCAGGGAAAAGTCAGGGAAAAATATTTTGTTCTTCCTGTGGCCACCCTGAAAATTCAACCCAATAAGAATAATCAAATCAGAAAAAAAGAGGGAACTGCAACATGTAATATTTATCTCAACAATACACTCACTTGTTGAAAAAAAACCCAGTTGGTTGTAATATCACTACAGCAGCAATGTAGGCATGTATGTGCATTCAATCATGCTCTAAGTATGTTTGCAAGTTTGTTAACAAATTAAAGAATTGCCAACAAAAATGTTTTTGTATTAAAAATTCACAATTATATATATATATATATATATATATATATATATATATATATATATATATATATATATATATATATATATATATACAGTCGAACCTCCATATATCGAACTTCCATATATCGAAATTTTCCATATATCGAACTTCTAGCAAATTCACATGTTCATTACATAGAAAAACTGTTTCTATATATCGAAAAAATCTCCATATATCGAATTTTTTTGGCAGCGTAATTGGAGATTTTATTCCGCTTTTAGACATTTTACCTCACGAAAGATGAAAGTCAGGAGAAAAGGGAAGGTCAGAAAAGGTCACTGCAAACCCCACTGTCAGCTGTAGATAAAGTGTGGACCCCTGGAGTGGACAAACACGTTGTTTGTCCATTCTGGAATTCCCGGATTATCCCCTCCCCCGTCGTTTTCGAATTTTGGATGCAACCTGTCCTGTAGCAAAACCAGTTTCTATCTACCCCTTTTGTTTGGTGGTGATTCCCCTCTCTCCATGATTAGTTTCAGTGAAAATTGTTTTAACTAGTGCTGTGCCAATTCAATTTGATTTTGTTTTCCCTCTCGATTTACAATGTCAAAAAGAAAATGCCTTAGTGTTGCAGATAAAGTGGATTTGTTAAAGGACGTAGATAGTGGTATGAAATTAATATAATATTCATTAAATTTTTCATATTAGTTCATTTTTAATTCTTAACTTTCATCAAATATGATTAGCGTATATATTAGTAATGGAGTTTCATGTGTGAAATTTTGCTTTAATTTCTATGTTTCCGGAGTAATTTTCAAAAAACTGAGGTCCTTTCTATATATCGAAATTTCTATATATCGAATTTTTTTCCGACAATTTGCTACTTCGATATATGGAGGTTCGACTGTATATACATACACACACACACACACACACACAGTTTAATGAATAAATTTTTTTGACCCTAATTCTAAAAAGCAATATTAAATTTCATATTTTTTTTTTTAAGCATAAATATTAATAGTTGAAACTATCTTTATTATTGTTCTTATGCCTATGTTAAGAGTTATTTTTACTTGTAAGCTAGTTTCTGTTGAAGATATCTATTTAGCTTGTCTTTATGATTTTTTAGCTGCTACACTTTCTGCATACAAAGCTCAAAAAACATTTCCAGCAGAGATGTGTTGTTTAGTTGTAGACTCTGGGTTTTCTTTTACGCATTTCATTCCTTACATAAAAGGAAAGAAACTGAGGAATTCAAGCCGAAGGTAAGCTCTCTGTTTAAGAAATATGAAAAAATCAACCTAATCTTTTATTTACAGCCATCACAAAATTTTGCTCTTCAACTAGAAAAAGAAAGCAATATCAAACATTTGCTAATCTAATTCTTTCTTTCATCTGTTTTCCTATTTGGCAGCATTGTCAAAACATCTATCAATTTTAATAGCCAAGACCAAGACAAAAACCATTGACAGATTACAGAATTATGTCATGTAAGCAGCAAAGATTTCTAAAAATGCAGAAATTCTATGTATTTGAAACTGATTAAATTATGCCTATAAAAGTTTAAATTTCTCCTGTCATTTTTTTTTACATTTACATTGTATTACCTTTGTGAAGAAATACGCAATTATTTTGAATGCTCAGTGTAAGAATTTTAATATTCTTTTATGTTGAGTTTTGCAATCACCTGCAAAGATTTTTTCCCTCAAACCTTTCGCAATTCTAGTTCTTTGGCATATGTAATTTTAGAATAGTATAATATGCAATTATAGATAAAAATTTCAAGTTCTCAGAATTTTTTTTTCAAGTACTGACATTTTGTAAAAGATGTGTCCTTCGGAACATCCTCTTATCTACTGCACAGTTTTCAAGGGAACCCCCCCCCCCATCTACATCAGTGCTTTTTTGTTTAATAAATATCAGGCAGCTCAAATGAACTGGTATCAGAAAGGAATGGGATGTTATGTTATGATAATGAATAAGGTTTGACAAAGTTTTGGCTATTGGTCTTTTGCAACCAAATCATTTGTCAAGTTTCTCCATTACTGGTGTGTGGCAGATAATTATTTTAAAATTAATTTGATGGACAAAATATTTTTAAATAATAAAAGAAATATAGAATACGAGAAATGTAGCCGAATATAATTGTATTAAAACACTTAGATAAAATTGATTACAAGCTTGATTGAAGATGCGAAAACTGTGTAAAGCTCCTTTCGTTATTTATTGTTTAGTGATTCTAATAATTATCAATTGAACTTTGCAACTTTCTAACTTTTCTAATATGATTTTAGTGCTTGTTTTAGTCATTTATGTGTTAACCTCGTACACTTATAGACTTTAACCCTCATACCTAGAATAATGAGAGGGGTCAGAGAGGCCCGTAAGATATTTTACACTAAAAACATATGTATATATTATTTTTCTACTTAATTTCCCTTTTGAACTTAAAAGTTGCATGTTAAAAGTCCATTAAATTAACGATTTGATTCTTTCAGACTTGATATTGGAGGAAAAGTTTTGACAAATCACCTGAAAGAAGTGATTTCGTATCGTCATTTAAATGTCATGGATGAAACATACGTAGTGAATCAAGTGAAAGAAGATGTTTGCTATGTTTCAAGTAATGTATATGAAGATGATAAAATAGCACGGTATGTCTTTTTTTTTTTTTTTTTTTTTTGCATATTTAATTGTATATTGCAATGGTGCCCAACCTTTGCAATGACTCACTCCAAATCGAAAAGCATGAGAAGTGACAATGCCAAAAATTTGGTGCCAAATATTCAGAAATTGTTTTCTGAAACACATGCATTTAATAAAATAAGCATCATGTAATAATAACAATTACTGATTTATAATTTTCTTTCCTGTTCCGTATTTTCCCATGTTATTTAGAAAAGAATAAAACATATGGACATTTTATATGTTCTGGCCCTCAAGAATGATTTTAATATGTGGTGTGGCTTTCAGGTAGAACAAGATTGGGAACCACTGGTATATTGAATTGAAAAATAGATTCTTTTTGAAATTAAGCTATGTAATATAGCATACAGAACAGAATAATCCTTTTTTTTTATTTGCAAATACATAACTGGCAATACATCAAATCTGGTGTTCTACTCAATGCATCAGCGCTCTATGTGATGCCTGAATCAGCAGGGTTCCCACGGGCCCTAAAAAGGCCCTATAAAGGCCTGATTTTTTAGTTTGATTTTTAGGGGCCCCTAAAAAGGCCATATATTTTATCAAAAGCCCTAAAAATGATTCAAAGCCCTATTTTTTTTTTTTTTAAAGAATTTGTAAGAATTCTAAGTACGCATCTCGCTCCCTTCCATTTTTTCCCGATCGTCATAACACAGCGTGGAGATTCAAGGTCGCAGATCAAGGTGAGACTTATCGGGCTTTAGCCACGCCTGTGATGTGAGGGTGAGCTTTTATTGGGTATGGTTTTCGTGACGTATACGTGGCTCCTGGCACAGCCATCTTAACACAAGTATTTAGAAGGCTGTGCTCGTGGTTGTAAAGAAAAAAGACAAAAAAGAAAAGATAATAAGTCTGCTGAACAGCTGAACTGATTATTTTACGGACGTTCTTCAATGATTGTTGATACGTAGCAGCGTGGGTCGATTTCGCACGGCGAGTTGAAATAGCGTGCATTTCTATTTTCTCTTCGTATCTTGTTTGCAGTGGTGCAAGTGCTGCGCAAATTGCGCCACGATGCGCCAAATAAAGAATCTTGCGCCATCCTGCTCCCAAACGCACTTTTAGATCGAAATTGCGCCTGATTGCACCAAAACGGCCGTTTTTCTAGCGAATATCGCGAAAAAGTGGCATAACTTCTGCTTTTGTTAACCGTACGTCATGACGGTTGCTATGGCGATATTTTGAACATGTGCGTCGCAAAAAATATTCTCCTTATCTGAAATTTCAATCCTTTTGCATCTTGCAAAAATTTTGATATTTTTCAATATCCGAAATTATTTTGACACATGCTACCTCAGCTTAACTTATTTTATGTTTTATTTTGAGAAAAAAGTAATTTATTTTTAGAAGCTTGTCAACATCTAGCATTTACGTCGCGGACGAAGCTTCCTCTGTTGAAGATTTCAATCCAAATGCATCTTGCAAACATTTTAATATTTTTGACAATTAACCGTTATTTTGACAATAGATACCTTCCATTAGCTCATTTTAGCTTATATTTTGATAACAAACAATTTATTTTTTCTATTTATATACCTATTAATTTTTCCAAGTTTGATTTTAATAAGCATTAGGTTCTCCATTGCTTCATTTTTTGGCAAACAATTAAAGCAATCAAGCACATAATGTTTAATTATGATTTTGTACTGAAAGGCAGTATTTTGAAAAGTTGAATTTGTAAAATTATAATTTTAATAGCTTAAAATAGAATTTTCCATGCTACTGGCAGCAGTGCTCCCATTAGGTCATTAAAAGAAAGATAAAATATTGATGTGTTGTACAAAATTCAGAGATACTTTATGGCAGCACATAATTATCTCATTCTACTGTTTAGAAGTTCTAAAGTTTTGGAACCAGCACATATTTAAGGCATTAACAGCAGAGAGACAAACAAATTAAATGTGAAGCAGTATAGGATAATTACACAAGAAGCTTAATCCAATCAAGAGTCATCAGATTTTTTATTAAATTCAGCAAACCAACGACTAAAGTCAGCTGTTAAGAACAATGTCTTGTGTGAAATCGAGTTGCAAAATGGATGTTAGAAGATGCAGAGAAGTTATGAATGAGAAAGAGAAAGAACAGTAGAACAAAAAGAAACCAAGTTAAACTTTTAAATTAAAGTTTTTCAATTTTTAGCTCACAAAATCTAATTTTGCGCAATAAAACATAAAAAAAACTTTAGTTTACTTTTCAAGCACAAAGGTAGTTAGTTCCTCAATTTTAAGTTAAAGCGCATTGTTAACAAAAGAATATCCAAATGTTATTGATGCAACTAAAAAACCAAAAAATGTCTAAATTTTTCATATTGTTGTGGAAGTTTTAAACCAAACGTTTGCATTTCATATTTGACCACCACGAATGCGCTCCTAGGTGGATAGGATTTTTACTTCCTTTTACGTAGTAAAGGAAATATTGTGATCGCGGAAAAAAAAATCACTCAAATTTGAGTCTAAATTTTGATTTTACTCACCCGAATGAATGTTCAGTAGTTGTTTCGACCTGTCAGCACGTGCTTATGTACCTACCAACATATAAGCAGCCGAAAAATCCTTTTCAACCACCCCCGAGTTAATTCGACGAGTTTTCTCGTGACGTCTGTATGTGCGTATGTGTCGCATAACTCAAAAACTATATTCCGTAGAAGCGTCTAACTTGGTATGTAGGCTCTGAGGATGGTCTAGTTGTGCACCTCCCCTTGTGGTTGCATTCGAATGTTCCCAAGGGGGTGTTTTACCCCTTTTTGGGGTAAAGCAGTGTTAATTTCAATGCAGACTCAAGTGATAGGAATTGGCGCGACCACTTGGCGATATGTCGCCAAGTTGGCGACAAATGTGGCGAAAAAATTATTTTCTGAATTTGGGTTCAGCTTCACACTATTGGCGATATTTTGCGAAAAATTCACTGAATGATATTAAAATCAGCAATATTTAGAAAATTAACCATTGTAAAATATTTTTTGCATTGTTTCGTGGCAGATTAGGGGAGTAAATATTTGAATTGTTACCTTGCTCACTCCAAGCACTTTTTTTAACACTTAAGGCAACAACTAAGAAATTTACACGTAAAAAGAAGTAGTGTGGGATCCATTCCAGATTTTTTTCTTTTATATAGGTCTAGAGTCTGCTTGTTAATCCTTGAATTTTATAAAATGAAGTGTGTGTCATATTGTACTACATTTAAATGGTTTAAAAGAAACTGCTACAATTTTATTTAAAATTTGTTCATAAAATTTTTGGCGTGAGTGTAGTAGCTGTATAGTAACCCTTTGCTCGTTTCTTAAGCTGTGTTAAAAATGTAAAATGATACATAACTGGAAATAAAATGTATATGGGAGTTGAAGCTTTGCTGTTTATAGAAATGAATATATTGTGCAAGAGCATAATAGTTATGTTTTTCGTCTAACTGATAAGCTTTTCCTTTAAAAGTTAGTTATTCAGCAGAAGTACGACTACATAACGTCAAGTGGCCCTATATATTCTGGAAAATGGGCCTGAAAAAGGCCATATAAAGGCCCTATTTTTTAATCTGCTGAGAGGGTGGGAACCCTGATCAGGCATTATAGCACTAATGAGCTAATGAAAAGCCCTCCATGCTTTTATAATGGTTTTTTAAGGGATATTGTAAAGTGGTCAAAACATTATGAAACAGCTTTTTTTTTTAATTAAACTGCTTATTTTACTGAATTATCATTTCAAAATAGTTTAGTTTAATCACTGCTGTTTGAAAAGTTTGATAATGAATTAGTGTGAACAAAGAAAATCAGTTTTGTAAACATTGCTCTGTCAATAACTATCAATCATTGAGCATAGATGTCAAAAACAAAAAAAATAAAAGCCATGTCTTACAATCTTAAGCTGAACTTCCTTAATGAGACCAATTCTGAAGATATATTATTATTGTAAAAACTAACACTGTGCTGTTTAAATTCACTTTTCTTTCACTTAGTTTGAATGTTTAACTTGCATAAACTCTCTCTCTCTCTCTCTCACCAAATAAATTATGTTTATTCTAACTTTTGTAGGTTGAAAAATGGAAGAAACACTATAATTCGAGACTATGTGTTACCTGATTACACTGTTATTAAAAGAGGTTATGTGAGGCCACCTGAAGAAACAAACGGCCGACCAAAGGATAATGAGCAGGTATTTCAAAATTATCACTCTACTGCTCTTTCTAATTTTATATGCTACTGTAAAAAGGTGTACAATGTAAAAAAGTTGGTAATTTATTAAAAGTGATTTTAAAAACTGGGATTCAATGTAAAAATTTAACATAAACCAAAATAGTTCTATCAAATTACATATGGAAATAGTATAAATTACATATGGATGGAATAATTTATCAAGGTGTTGTGTATCATGCACTAGTGCTACAAATATCACGCATTTTCAGAGCAGAATTTCTAAATGGAAAAAATAGGGAATTGACAAGGATGAAAATTTTAACTTCATTATATTTTTTTCTTACTGTTGTAAACAAACAATCAGTTTTTTTTTTTACATTTTTTAACCTTTTTTTTTCTTTTCTAACTTATTATTTTCCATCTAAAAATGAGATATTTTCGACTTCCAAAACTATTCACTTGAAACTGAATAACCTACCCTCTAGTATTCCTACTATCAATACAATAAGTAAACATTAACAAATTAAATAATGCAAAGTTTCTGCATAAGCAAGAGTTTTTAATTTTAGGATACAGTAGAATCTCAATGTGGTGGGGAGATTGAGAGACCATATGCAACCTGGTTGTAACATATCAACTATATAATGAAAATTAATTTTTACCAACTATAAATTAAGGATGTTAACACACTGCACAATACAATACTAATAGACATTGAATTAAATATTCTGTCAGACTTTCCTGAAATCAAGCCATTCTTTTTGCTACTAGATTTTATTTTCATAAAACCGGTGTTTAAATAAAAATGTACTGACATAAAAAAACTAAATATGATAAAAACTAATAGGAGGAGGAGGACTAATAGTGTATTTTCTTAGAACTTGAAAATCTTGGAATAGAATACAACAATAGATATTGTTCATGAAAACATTAGACATGAGAGACTACAGAGATTTTCTGAATGAAAAAATAAGGAAGCTTTGTTTTTCTGAAAATATCGGGAGACAGGATGTACCCCTGCTATAATCAATTGTTTTATGACACATCTTTGTTATCGAACACATCTTCAAAACTTTTTTAAAGGAAACCTTAGCTACGGTGAATTTTCAGACTGTTGTTTTTTTTGACTGTTGTTCAATATTATTAATGAAGGTTTTTTGCCTTTTATTTTGTATTCTAGTTAATAAGAATGAATACAGAAAGATATATGATCCCTGAAACTCTTTTTCACCCAGCTGATGTTAATCTGAATGAAATGGGCTTATCTGATTCTATACTTTATTGCATTTCTACTACCCCTGAAGGTATACATTTTCTTATATTTCCTGTATGTATATCGTGCAACCATACTTACCAAATTTTACTGATTAAGATTAAAATTTACTCATTTTAACTGCTTTTTACGCTCTTTCACATAATTCCAGATTTTTTTTGTGCATTTTATGTTCCGATTGCATTCGACTCTGTAAAACCTGTCCATTAGGGTGCAGCGAAAAAAATAAATTTTTGATTTTCGTTAACGGGTACCTTTCATTTACTGTGAATGAAGCTAAGTAACAATTCTGTAAAATATTTCACTTTTGCGACGTCATCTTTAGTCTGCGCATTTAGCCTAAAGTTTGGAAATTTTTTAGATTTTTCAAATTCTTTTTAAAAATATTGCAAATGATAAAACTAGTGACGGGTGGTTATTAAATGGAAGAAAAAGGTTTGAAATATACAAAGAATTTTTTTTAACCATTTTAGATTACGATCTCAGTCTGCGCAATAGGCCCCAAATCAGGCCCCAATTTCTTCAAATTTTCCGAAATTTCCGATATTTTTAATATTGAGCAGTAATTTTTATAATTTAATATTTTCTCTCAATATTTGCTTAAAGTGCCTTCAAAACATTTTCTTACTCATTTTGTTGTTTCTTTGAACTACTCAACTCTTTGCTTGCTCATTAAAATTACCCAGAACTCATCACGAGGAAGGGGCCGCACTTTGGGTGCCACCAGCGCTCCTCCTTTGCTTCCAACCATAGAGTGCACACATTTACACTTCTTAGACAAGTCAAGAACAAAAAAGTGCTTCTTTGTGTAGGAAATTGTTTGCATTGGTTTTGATGGATGCCCTACAAAGACAGGAAAATACAAAGGTGTAATGCGGAAACTGGAAAAAAAAATTGGATATTTGCCAATTACATTTAAATGAACTTAATTTGCGGCATTTTTTTTTTTCTTGCAAAAGCTAGATGGACCTACCAGTGATTTTTTATTTTGGGGTTTAAA
>JAXGGA010007077.1:0-65098 GCA_038373865.1 Uloborus plumipes
ATCATTTCTTTGAATTTTTAACATAGAATCAAGATAATAATGTTAAAATATATATATTAGGCTAAAAAATCAAATTTCATTATAAACAAGAAGTTCTGTCAAGAACTAAACGAGCCTACTTTCCCGTACATCGACATCGGCATTCTAGCATCTGATTATTCTGCCGTGGGCAGGTAAAGGGCAGTAACTGCAATTTTTTCAATTTTCATTTTTTTGCATTTTTGAAATCTATGTTACATTAGTTTTATGGTACAAGCATCTTTTTTTGGTTTCCGATGAAAAAAAACTGTTTTTTAACCAATGGTAATTAGCAGTAACTGCATTTTTCGTTGCTGTGGGCAGGTAAACGGCAGTATCTGCATGTCTGCAGGATGGACATAATATGAATTGCTGTGCAAAAATTGCATCAAGCCGCAAAAACCGTTTTCCTTTGTACCTAAACTGAGCGAAAGTAAGGGTGCCCTAATAGGAGGTCACGGGAGGTCATTGGTTGCACTTGAATGTTCCCAAGGGGGTGTTTTATTCCTTTATGGGGTGAATCAGTGTTAATATCAATGCAGACTTAAGAGATATAAATTGGCTCTATCACTTGGCGATATATCGCCAAGCTTTTGGTCGCCAAGTGCTTGTCGCCAACTTGGTGACCTATCGCCAAATTGGCCACAAATTTGGCGAAAAAAATTATTTTATGAGTTTGGGTTCAATTTAGCGCTATTGGCGGTATTTTGCGAAAAATCCACTGAATGATGCTAAAATCGGCGATATTTAGAAAATGAATCGTTGTAAATCATTTTTGCATTGTTTCGTGGCACATTAGGGGCGTAAATGTTTGAATTGTTTCTTACTCATTCCAAGCACTATTTTAACACTTAAGGCATCTACTAAAAAATTTACACATAAAAGGAAGTAGTGTGGGGTCCATACCAGATTTTTTTCTTTCAAATAAAGTTTCTCTCCACTAGCAGACAATATTTTTCGCGATTTCAAAGATACACAAGCCAAACTTGGCAGACGACAAACAAAAATGCAACAATGAAATGATTTTATTTACATTGTTTTGTTTTCTTTTAATTACAGTTGCTTTCATACTAACAGACGATAGTTTTTGCAGTTTAATCTCTAGCTGTTGCATTTTTAATAGTACTATGAAAAAAAATCGTCAGCACAACAAGCATTTCAAGCGCTCTTTTTCTCAAAGTGATTTCTTGTTTTGATGCAAAGTACAAAGCATTAGCTGATTTGTAGTTATTTTAAAACATCTGGTGTGAACGCCACACTAATTCCTTTTACGTTTAAATTCTATAATAAATGCCTCAAGTGTTAAATAGTGCATTAGAGTGAGCAAGATAACAACTCAAATTTTTACACCCCCAGTTTGTCACGAATTAATGCAAAATAATGTTTTACAATGATTTATTTTCTAAATATCGCCGATTTTAATATGATTCAGTGAATTTTTCGCAAAATGTACCCAATAACGACAAATTGAATCCAAATTTAAAAAAAAAATCATTTTTTCGCCAAATTTGTCGCCAACTTGGCGGCAAACACTTGGCGACCAAAAGTTTGGCGATATATCGCCAAGTAGTTGCATTAAATCATATCACTCAATCTGCATTGAAATTAACATTGATTTACCCCACAAAGGGGTAAAAGACCCCCTTGGGAACATTCGAATGCAACCACAAGGAGAGGTGCACAACTAGACCGCCCTCTGAGCCTACATACCAAACTAGAAGCTTCTACGGCAAAAAGTTTTTGAGTTATGCGACAGGCATACATACATACGCACATACATACAAACATACATACATACGCACATACATACGTACATACAGACGTCACGAGAAAACTCGTCGTAATTAACTGCGGCATGGCCGAAAAGGATATTCCGGCTGTTTATATGTTAGTAGGTACATATGCACGTACTGATAGGTCGAAAAAACTACTCAACATTCATTCGGGGGTGAGCAAAATCAAAATTTAGACCAAATTTTGAGTGAAATTTTCTTTGTGATCACAATACTTCCTTTACTAAGTAAAAGGAAGTAAAAATGGCTGAAGAATCATCAAGTTTTGCTTCATATTTTGCATAATACAATACAGTTTCATTATATTTTTTAATTATATTTCGCGTTCGTTTATATTAAATCTATATCAAGTGGATACGCGGTATTTATGTATATTTTTAAATAAAACATATCATTCACAATGCAATAATATATTTCGTAATAACATATCTACTCCGCATGTAGTCGAATATGTAAATACTGGACATTTAGTAGCATACTGTGCAGTTACTGCCGACTGCCAGTCAATTCCGCATGACATTTAGAGTGAAAAGGGCAGGTAAACGGCAGTATCTGCTTTACCTCTCTCTGCGCTTGCAAAATCAAAATTCAATCGATTACCCAAAAAATATATCGGTATAAACATATAGTACCGCCTATGTTCGAAGTTCAATGTTTCATAGATGTTTGTGGGAAATCAAAAACGCGTTTCTTCAAATATCTCGAAAACTCATTTTTGCAGATACTGCCGTTTACCTGCCCACGGCAGTATTATTCTCTTGATTATCTAAGACTAAAAATTATGTCAAACATACCTTTTTAGCACTTGAAGCTGATTTCTAAAAGCAAAATATACCCCTCTCATCACATGAAATAGACACATAAAAAGTAAATAAATGAATAAATAAAGTTTTGTCGCACCTTTTAAAGAATGTAACTGTTACAGTTCTTCCGTAGAAAAATTCCTCAATTGTTTTCAAAAAAAAATTAAAAGTACAAAGTACATCAAAACACATTTTATCAAAGAAAGAAAAAAAAAAAAAAAAAAACTCGTCCGTTGATAAAATGTCTCGAATTTCACTTTTAATCCGTTGCCAGTTGTTAAATATGAATAAAGAATAAAATGCCCTCGTGAATGAAACATTTTTGTTACAAAAAAAATCGTCTGCCAAAAATAATAATAATAATAATAATAATAAATTCAATAAAACAAATGAATAAATAAACAAAAAATTGTCTGCACAGTCAGTCATTTTTTTTCGGACTGCTTACTCAAAAGTTATTAGGGGTGACAGCTTGCTTGAGCGGTTCAATGTTGAACGAAAAATTGTTCAAATCGGAAATGTAAATACGGGAATGAAGTATCCTTGAAAAGTTCTTTCCAACAAAAAAAAGTTTGTTCAAATCGGACTGTTCATTAAAAAGTTAGTATCGCGGGACCGGTTATTTGAACGGCTCAAAGTTGAACCAAAAATTGTTCAAATCGAAAAATCAAATATGGGAATGAGCTGTACTCGCCGAGATCTTTCCAACAAAAAAAAGTTTGTCCAAATCGGAATGTTCATTCAAAAGTTATTAGGGGGGGACAGACAGACAGACAGACAGACCGACCGACCGACGCACAAATTCCCCATCTCAATACCCTACTTTCAAATTTTTAATTTTTCGATATTCATTTCACCTTTTTATTTTTTAACTTGGCATTATTTTTCGGACTTGGCGATATTTTTTTTAACTTGGCGATATTTTTTGGACTTGGCGATATTTTTTTTAACTTGGCGATATTTTTTGGACTTGGCGATATTTTTTTAACTTGGCGATATTTTTTAACTTGGCGATATTTTTTGGACTTGGCGATATTTTTTAGATGCATTAAGCCACTTTTAATACTTTTTTCGTCTTGCTTTTATTTTTAACGGGAAAGTAGGCTAAAAAGCATTTCTTGGAAATAAAAATGAGCGATAAGGTTTTTAGATAAAATAAATTATGAGATTACCAAATCCAAGCTAATAAAACATTTGTTTTGTTTTGAAACAACACACAACTTCAACTTTTTCAACACACAACTCTGCTGCTTGCTTTTCTTTAATTAGTTGCAGGAAATTTAATTTCTTGATCAGAAATTCAAATTTAGCATGCTAGTTATTATCTAGTTATTTAGCGAAGTTATGAGAAATTGAAGCACCAAAAAATAAATAAATAAATAAATAATAAATAATAATAATTAATTAACTTAATTTCTGCAGTGTCAATTTTTCTTATTTTACTAACTTCTATTGTTAGGTCATACAAACCACAAATGAAGCAATTGTACTAAAACTCATTGCTTTTCATTTTTTAAGAACAAAAATATTTAATATATATGGCAAAAACCTATGATTTTTGCTTTTTATAATTCTGAAACGTGTGAGTTAGTTCTGTAACACATTCGCTGTTTTTCAATGTTACAGCTCTGACTGTTACCGATCTGACAAACTGACAAAGTTTTTTTTTTATTTCCGAGTCGATCGCTCTAAACCAAAATCAAACACGTGGTTTTTTCACTTGTAATAGAGGACTATACTTATATATGAAATAATTTTTAAAATAATAAAAACTGCGCATTTTAGAGCGTGTTACCGATCTGATGACTCAAATGACACACATTTTATAAAATCACTTTAAAAAATCTTACCTACAATTTTAGATGCAGAAATGCAAATTTTTAATTACGATTCGATAAAACATCCCACCAGGTACTCAGTATCACGTGGTCTAGGTGCAGGAAATGATTTTGGGGGCCTAAACATAGATCGGAAGTTATTGTTACCACTCTGACGGCGGAACTTGGGAGACGCTTATTTCGCATTCCCTAGAAAATCAGAAATCGATTAAAACAAAAATGAAGTAAAATATTAACAATTGTTACATAAGTACATAGTAAAATATTAACAATAATCAATAGTTGCATATAAGCTATCATCTGGTAAATTTTTAGCCGAGAGGAAATGAGTGAATGTATTTTTTTTTCTTCAAGCGTGGGAGGTTATAACTACTCATCCCCCCCACTGTGCCGCAGCTGACGGTCATAGGGCTTTATGATACTGTTGTCTGATGCGTATGGCCAATTATGTATCGAGAAGAAATAATTAACCAAATTTTCACCTGGCTCTCGGACTATTAAGGTAGTTTGACAGTCAAAGAAACCGTCAAAGAAATTCTAAACTGAGCAATTCCATGCAAGTGTGGAAAAGCGTTGGAAAAATCAAATTACAGCAACGCGTCTGTTTTACATATTTTTCGGTTTAAAAATGTTAGAAGTTTATTATTTATACTAATTTTTTGTCAAGAATGTAGTATTTTTAGTTTTGGCAGCACTTTGAAGTTGGAAATGGAATATTTAACTTTTGGCAAAGCAAATGGTCAATCTTTCAACGTTGGTAAGTTTCAATTTTTTTCTTTAGATAACTGTTTTAAAGGAAGAATATTGATTATTACAATTTAATTCAATATTGTAAATTGCTAAAAAGAGTGTTTTCACGTAAATTAAGTGATTTATGTTAACTTCAAAAATGCACTGTTCTATGTAACATAAGTTACCAAAAACATGTTAAAGTTCATGATGCGCATAAACAAAGGGCAATGCAATGTTAACAATGCTATATTTTCTATCTTATAAGTGTGTGTTAAGCAAATAGTTAAAGTTTTTTTTTAAAATATTGTCTATTTAATTTTTTATGCTACAATCAAAACGTGTAACTTAAGTTACCAACATATGCAGGTAATGTAAGTTACCCAAGTAGAACTTAAATACTTGTATTTATAAAGAAAGTAAATTGTGAAATAAACCTATGTGGTAAGTAGGAGTAATTTATGCAAGAATTCTTTTGAATTTGTACTGTATTTACTTAATTTAAATTAATCATATTTCTTAAAATGTCTCTATTTGTTAATAAGATTACAATACACCTCTATTATAAATTATATGTTTCTTTTTGGCTTTTGAGATATTAATTCTCTCTAAACAATATCACTGCATTCAGAATATTTAGGAGTAATGTACTATAAATTATTCAAAAATGACTTCTGTTATGATTTAAAGTTATCAAATATGTTTTAGAAGTAACAAATACAAAAATATTTTATCTCTTACAGGTGAAATACATTTTATTCTGCATTAAAATGCCACTAAACTCTGCAGAAAAGATGCGCTGTAGAAGGGGTATGAGAAAAGTCATGTGGATATTACAGATTTTTAAATATAAGTCCCTCTTTATGGTATTGAAATATGTTAGAAAAAGCAAAATTTATCAAAAATACTTTCTGAAGATCCGCACATTGACAATGACCATTTAAGAACTAGAAATTAACAAACTACGGGGTTTCGTTTAGTTAAGTATTTTAAGGAACAAGAAGAAAAAACAGAGATAAAAGCTGGTGAATGGTGTGTGGTAAAGTATGAAAATACATTGTATCCTTGAGTTGTGACGATTATTGAAGAAAACGAGTTTAAAATATAAGTAATGGCTGCTGTTGGAACCAATTAGAAATGGCCAGTAACGACAGATGAAATTTATAATTAGAAAGAAAGAATGATTTGAAGAATTGAATTACCTGAACTTGTTAATAGCAGCAGCCAGTATAGATTTAAGTTTTATGTTATGTAATATTTTTGATTTTTCATTGAGTTTGATATTAAATTTCTGTAAATTTAATTCATAATTGTTTATTTTCAATGTTTCGATCTAAACTAAGCTGTATTTTTCATTCATTAATTTTTGTAATAAAGATATTGTTACAAATCTTGTAAATAGTTGTTGTTTTTCCTGCCTTGCTTTATTTTCATTAGTTTTGGTTTTATCTGGCGACATGTTGCAAATGTATCTGAAGATATCACTTTTATCATCTGTATACCGGCCCTGTAACACTTTGCAGTTTTTACACTTGCCCTAACTTTAATAAGCGTGAAGACATTTTCGCGTGGTTTTTTTTTCTTTTTCTTTTATCGCTAGAACTTTCTCAATGGAATTGTTCAAGTTATGAATGAATTGGAATACTCCGGTTTTTCTGGAACATTATCGAAACTACGTTTCGAGTATAAATAGCTGGCCTTGAACACAAGTCAGTCAGTTTTTCTCAGATTGGATTTCTGAGATGCTCGTTTTTATTCGCTTGGGCGGATGGTTGTTTTGCTTTTGTAATTGCTTAATTACTGTTCACGTTTGATACGTGGTGCTGAGTTACTGTTGAGAGTACAGTGTACTGTTTTGCTACCTAATTGCTGGATGTTTAGCAATTGTTTCCTGCTCATATTGTAAATAGTGTAAATACTTGTAAATAAATTTATAGTTACTTCCTCAAGATTGGAATGCTCATTTGAAGAAAGTTGAAGGTGCTACGAACTCGTTACAATTTTGGCGCCCAACGTGGGGCATCTTCAAGGACTTTCTTGGATTAACTGTGAACTTGGACTTTTCTTCCTAAGGACTTTTTGACTTCGGAATTTTATGGTGATTACTCGAGCAATGGATGAACAACTGCAAAAACTCCTTGATGCGATCAACGCTGTTAAAAGTGACATGACTGCTAATCAAGAACAATTAAAAAATGACTGGCTACTAATCAAGAACAATTAAAAAATGACATGGCTGCGAATCAAGAACAATTAAAAAGTGATCTGGCAACTAATCAAGAACAATTGAAAATGATCTAGCTGAAGAAATTAAAAGCGATCTAACGTCAATGAAAAGTTTGGTGGAAACTAAATTTACCAACATGGAAAATAAAGTGGAGGCTCTAGAAGATCGAATCACCACAGTAGAAAACCATGTGGAAAAGAAAATTAAAGAACTTGAATCAAAGTTATCAGCATCCTGCAACAACTCAAGTGACTGTGTAGCTGCAGCTGGAACTTCTCGTCCATCCATCAAACTGGCCACGTTTGACGGGAAGACCTCGTGGAATATTTACAAGAAGCAGTTCCTCATCGTTGCAGAAGCAAACTCCTGGGACTCTTCCACGAAAGCCTGTCACCTTGCAGCCTCGCTGAGAGGGGATGCAGCCGACATACTACAGACCTTCCCAGAGGACAAGCACCGCGACTTCGATGCCTTATCATCGGCCTTGGAGCTTCGCTTTGGCGAAGCATGCCAAAAAGAATTCAGCCAACTCCAGCTGAAATCCAGACTCCAGAGGGCTGGAGAGACTCTACAAGTTTTTGCAGCAGACGTTGAGAGGCTTTCCCATCTCGCCTTCTCGGACTGTCCTTCGGGTGTTCGCGATAGCCTGGCCCTGAACTACTTCATAGATGGAGTGCGAAATCCAGAAATTCAGACGGCTCTCCGGATGGCGGACATTAAAGATCTTAAATCCGGTCTGGTCTACGCAATGAAGTTCGAGGCTGCACAGCAAACGTCCCGCAAGGATCGCCATTCAATCAGGGCGTGGAAGTGAGTGCCCGGATTCGAACTCAACTTGTCTCTCGGAAATTAAGCGACAAATCCAAGAGCTCTCGGGGACCCTGAAGAAGATTACGGCTCACAAGGACCAAAGTAAACAACCACTGAAGTGCTGGAAATGTGGCGGTGAGGGCCACGTACGAAAGAACTGCGAAGCTCGCCAAGAAAAGAAGAAGTCTCCCAAAGTTTTCCAGATTTCCCCAAGAAGTGGCGGCTGCAACGGACTCTTCATTTACGCTTATGTGAATGGGTTTCCCTGCGAAATGATTGTGGACACAGGAGCCAACGTTACCATTATTAAGACTGATGTGGCTCGTCAATTTGGACTCAAGATCTTATGGACGCCGCCCTGCGTTACTCTTCAAACTGTGACAGGTGACAAAATTGAGATTGAAGGAAAAGTGAACTTAGAAATAATGTTCGGAAGCGCCACTTACCATCACACGGCATTCGTCGCTGACATTACAGATCCCTTCATTCTCGGACTGGACTTTTTGAGAAAATTTGATTTTTCTATCGACCTTAAAAATAATGAGCTGCACTCGATGAGGGAAGACATAGCAATTTTCAATGCTGAAAATAACTTAAAATCCGCTCATCAAATAATAGCCCAAACAGATTTATTGATTCCCTCTAGATCAGAAGTACTAATACCTGGCTCCATCAAAGAAAACAACAGCTTTAAATTCGGCCTCATTGAATATCCTAACCAGAATAATAGCCCAAAAGGAGTACTAGTGGCCTCTACGCTTGTGGACCTTTCAAGGAATGCAGTTCCTGTGAGAGTCGCCAATGTAAGTGAAAGACCGAGGAATATTAAGAAAGGAGAAGTGTTGGCAACTTGTACTCCCGTAAACTGCATCATCAGAAGAATTGATTCCTCCTCCGCTGTGTCTTCCGAGTCCTTGACTTCGAAATTAATTGGGAGTGCACCATTATCGAAGGATCAAAGAAACGCTGCGGAAAAATTGGTGGACAACTTCAAGCAGGTGTTTTCATCTACACCCGAAGATGTTGGTCGCACGAGTTTAGCGCAGCATAGGATCGACACTGGAGATCATCCCCCTATCAAGCAGCATCCAAGACGACTACCGTTCGCCAAGAAGGAAGAGGTTGAGATCCTCGTGAAAGAGATGCAGGAGAATGACGTCATCGAACCCTCATCCAGTCCTTGGGCATCCCCTATCGTCTTGGTCCGAAAGAAAGACGGCTCCACCAGATTTTGTGTTGATTACCGACGCCTGAATGACATCACCAAGAAGGATAGTTACCCTCTTCCACGGATCGATGACACTCTGGACACCCTTTCCGGACACAAGTGGTTTTCGACCCTGGATTTAAAGAGCGGCTACTGGCAGGTGGAGATACACCCCGACGACCGAGAGAAGACGGCGTTTACAACCGGACAAGGCTTGTGGCAGTTTAAAGTGATGCCCTTCGGCCTCTGCAATGCACCAGCCACGTTCGAGCGTCTTATGGAATCAGTGTTAAGAGGACTCTCTTATGAATCCTGTCTTGTCTACTTGGACGACATCATCATCATAGGACGCAGTTTTGAGGAACATTTGGCTAATCTTAGGAAGGTGCTGCAAAAGCTTAAGGAAGCCAACCTGAAGTTAAGCCCGTCCAAATGTAATTTGTTCCGCCGTGAGGTGAACTACCTTGGTCACATTATCTCTTCAGAGGGTGTACGAACAGATCCAGACAAGGTATCCGCAGTCAAGAATTGGAGCCGCCCCGAAAATGTTCATCAGCTGCGAAGTTTCCTGGGGCTCTGCACGTACTACAGGAAGTTTGTGAAGGGTTTTTCCAACATTGCACGACCTTTGCATAAGCTGACGGAGAGCAAACAAAAATTTGAATGGTCCAAAGAATGCGAGGATGCATTTCTACAGCTGAAGGAGGCTTTAACATCAACGCCTATTCTCTCTTATCCTCAGCCTGAAAAATCCTTCATACTTGACACTGATGCGAGCCACGAGAGCGTTGGAGCTGTTTTATCTCAAGAAATAGACGGTAACGAACATGTCATCGCCTACTGGAGCAAATGCTTATCCAAGTCGGAGCGAAATTATTGTGTCACGAGAAAGGAATTGCTCGCCATAGTTAAAGCTGTAGAACATTTCCATCATTACCTCTACGGCCGTAAATTCCTGCTCCGGACTGATCATGCCTCTTTAACTTGGCTGTTGAATTTCAAGAATCCAGAGGGCCAGGTAGCCAGGTGGATACAGCGGCTCCAGGAATATGACATCGAGATTAAGCACCGAAAAGGTTTGTCACACGGTAATGCTGACGCATTATCAAGAAGACCTTGTTCCGAGAACTGCCATTATTGCTCCCGAATTGAGAAACAGTACGGGACGACAATCCCTACTGCCTGTCAAGTTACTGCTACTTCATCATCTTCAGATCCTGATCCATGGAGTGACGACCAAGTTAGAAAAGATCAGCTTGAAGACCCAGACCTAAAGCCTATCATAGAGTTAATGGAAAAGGACAGTCGGCGACCTAGTTGGCAAGACATTTCTATCTACAGTCCTGCAACGAAAAGATACTGGGCTCTATGGAAATCTCTCCAGTTGCGAAATGGCGTCCTGTATCGGAAATGGGAATCTGACGATGGTAAAGCATTCAAATGGCAGTTACTCCTTCCCAGATCAAGAATTCCAGACGTTCTAAAGGAATTGCACAGTAGTCCGACTGGAGGACACTTTGGTATCTTGAAAACCCTCCACAAGGTTCGAGAGCGCTTCTTCTGGAGCAAGGCGAAGGATGACGTAGAGAAGTGGTGTCATTCTTGTGACGCCTGTGCTGCCCGTAAAGGACCGAAGAGAAGAAGCCGCGGGAAGCTACATCTTTACAACGTAGGAGCTCCTTTCGAACGAATTGGGATCGACATTCTTGGTCCTCTACCGAAAACTACTGATGGGAACAAATACATCCTCGTTTCCATTGACTATTTCACCAAATGGCCCGAAGCATATTCCATTCCGGATCAAGAAGCTACCACTGTAGCAGAGACTCTAGTCCAGCATTGGATCTCGAGATATGGGACACCTTTGCAGATCCATTCCGATCAGGGAAGAAACTTCATCTCTGCTGTGTTTAAGGGCCTATGTAAAATCCTCAAAATTGAGAAAACTCGAACGACACCACTACACCCACAATCGGACGGCATGGTGGAGAGATTCAACAGGACAATCCTTAATAATCTCTCGCTTATGGTCTCCAAAAATCAACAGGATTGGGACAAGAAACTTCCTCTGTTCCTGCTGGCCTACCGCAGTGCTGTCCACGAGACCACCGGATATTCCCCATCACAGATGCTCTTCGGCCGAGAGCTTCGGCTACCTTGTGATCTCGTCTTCGGTCTCCCTCCAGATGCGCCTTCATCGCCTGAGGAATACGTCCAGGATCTCCAGGCCCGGTTGGAAGACGTTCATCACTTCGCACGGGAGCGAATCAACATCGCGACGGAGAAGATGAAGACCCGATACGACACAAGGTCCACTGGCCATGACTTTCAAGAAGGTGACAAGGTGTGGCTATGGAATCCCATCCGACGTAAAGGTCTGTCACCCAAATTGCAGTCGCATTGGGATGGACCCTACACAGTCCTCCACCGGCTGAACGACGTCGTAGTGAGGATCCAGAAGTCATCACATTCAAAACCTAGGGTTGTCCATTATGATCGGCTAGCCCCATACTATGGCCATAGTTCGTAAAATAAATCTAAAGCTACCATGGTAATTTGTTTGTAAATTTTGTAAATAACTTTTGCCTTTAATTGTTTGTAATATTACTTTATCAATGTTATTATTTCTTTCATGTTCTCATTGTTATTGTTTATCATGTTTATGATTGGTCATCATGTAATGTGTGCATCTGTAAATTTTCCCTTGCTTCCTTTCTGGGGATTGTACTGCCCGGGACGTGCAGTCCTTGGGAAGGGGGCAATGTTACAAATCTTGTAAATAGTTGTTGTTTTTCCTGCCTTGCTTTATTTTCATTAGTTTTGGTTTTATCTGGCGACATGTTGCAAATGTATCTGAAGATATCACTTTTATCACTTGTATACCGGCCCTGAAACACTTTGCAGTTTTTACACTTGCCCTAACTTTAATAAGCGTGAAGACATTTTCGCGTGGTTTTTTTTCTTTTTCTTTTATCGCTAGAACTTTCTCAATGGATTGTTCAAGTTATGAATGAATTGGAATACTCCGGTTTTTCTGGAACATTATCGAAACTTCGTTTCGAGTATAAATAGCTGGCCTTGAACACAAGTCAGTCAGTTTTTCTCAGATTGGATTTCTGAGATGCTCGTTTTTATTCGCTTGGGCGGATGTTGTTTTGCTTTTGTAATTGCTTAATTACTGTTCACGTTTGATACGTGGTGCTGAGTTACTGTTGAGAGTACAGTGTACTGTTTTGCTACCTAATTGCTGGATGTTTAGCAATTGTTTCCTGCTCATATTGTAAATAGTGTAAATACTTGTAAATAAATTTATAGTTACTTCCTCAAGATTGGAATGCTCATTTGAAGAAAGTTGAAGGTGCTACGGACTCGTTACAATATGCTTGTAAGTAAATTTTGTAACGTAAGTTATTGTAACATAAGTTACCCAGTTAAAAATTCCCATAATTTTCAATTGTTGAAATAAATTTTTAAATTAATGAAAATATATTCCAAAGCATTATAAGGAACTGATAAATTATGCTTCAAACGATAAAACAGCTGTAATAGAGCAGAAATTTGCCTCGGAACCAATTTTCATATTATGTCATTCCCTTTTTGTGTAACGCAAGTTACTGCCTTATCTTTGATTGCTAGATTTTGTAAAATTTAAATGCATCGAATATTTTTGCATTTTAATTTTGCTTTCAACTGTCATTTTCAAAAAATGCTTTCACACAAGATTTGTACAACAAAATTTGTCTGTACTGAGGTACTAAATGCATAAGAGTTAGTTGAAATGTAACGTAAGTTACCGTGGAATTGCCCAATTGGTTGATTTCCAAACTAAAATTCAAAAATTAACCAATTAAAAATTTAATTCAAAATATTATTTGGATCGATCCTCAATAGCTGCAGCCGCGAAGTAGCGCTATGTCCCGGACAGTTGGATCCCTTTTTGACACAAATGCAGTAGGCATTTAGTATTTAGGAGGCATTGAAATAACTCGCCAGGTTTCAAACTGAGCGAAAATATTTGGCTAAATTCAATTCGAACATGAAGCTAAAGAAGAAAATTTCACTGAAGATTACGAATTTTAGAACGTCTTTTCAAATGGACAAACACAGCCATTTTCAGGAGCCTTTTAGCACTATGGCAATGAAATTTGGTACAAGCTAGCCTGAACCAGGAAAAGGTTGTACATTAGGGGTGCCCGTAGGGGGGGGGGGATCATGGCGCAAGCTGCGGCTTCAAAGCTTTTGGGGGAGATTTTTTAAAAAACTAATTTACTTATTTATTTAAATTATAAATTAATTTATTTTTTAATTTTAAATGTTTACGGCTTTTTTAAATAAAAAATATTAATTTTTTCTTTATTTTTAATATTTACGGCTTTTTTAAATAAAAATATTCATTAATTTATTTTTTAATTTAAAGTATTTCTTTTATTTCTTTATTGTTATTTATTTATTGTTGTGTGTGCGTGTGTGTGCTTGGAATGTCTGGAAGGGAAAAAAACGATTCTATTCTACGCATAATTCGAACTTTAAAAAAATTAATAATCAATAAAAAGGAATAGTTATAATTAAAAAAAAAATAAATAAGTAATATAAAAATAGATAAATAATTTTTAAAATAAAAATTAAATTAAAAAGAGGGGCAAAAATTAAAATAAAAAGCATAAGAGGGTTGGGAAAATTGGGGGGGGGGAGGAGGGTGGATTTGTGCCATTGAGCTTGGGAGGGGGGGGGAGCCCTGGTATACATTGAACCTCTTTTTTTCTTGAACAATTTTGTTATGCTTATTTTAATAAAGTTATTTTTTTTTCTCTAATGTGAGCAGGATTTTCATATTGTTCTAATTATTATGAGCGCTTAAGTTCAGTTTTCAACTAAAAAGGTATAAGAATTTTATTTTATTTTGTTCTAATCGTAACGCGTATTTGAATCTGATTCTGCCAAGCAGATGATATAAATTATATTCATAGCTTCCTAGCCAACTATTTAAAAAGCAAATAAGAGTGCAAAGAAATCCTCATAGGTTGGTATTGGTAAGCATTAGACAGAAGGGACCCTAGTACAACATAAATAAATTCATTCCTCCATATTTTTCTTCTAGATTGCCAAAACTTTGAAAAATTTATTCTGGAAATAATAGCACTTTTAACTTATTTTAAATGACTTTCAATTTTGAAACTAAAACAGCAACAAACTTAGCAGTTAGTAACAAAAAAAAAAAGGATTATTCACTTCGTTTATTAAAAGTCATTATCTAAAATATACTTCTTCAAAAATTGCGTGTTAGTTTCATTTTAGATTGCACTTAAACTCATAAATATAAATTTAACGCTCAAAAAATGTGGCATTTATACCCTATGTGTGCACTAAAAGAAGTTCAACTCTCCCGACATGATAAATTACTTTAATTAATATTAAATGCTCTAATGCAATAACGCTAATTGCTTTTCAAAACGTTTAAAAGTTTAATCCCCAGGTTTTAAACAGCTAAAACTCTTCGGAAAGATAATTATCTGGTTCGAAACAAAATATTCTTTGCAGCATTACTTTAATTTAAATGAAATTTGTATCGCGGAAAAATTATTTAAGTAAATTTTATGGAGACTGCGTTGTTGTTTTAAAGTGTAAATGTGTATCTTAACGTGTAATTTTTAATGTAGTATTTCGAAAAAGAATAAAACTATTTGATTTTAGCATAACTTTTGCATAATATCTAATGAATTGAGAAAATTTAGAACTAACCACATAAAATTAATAACTCTAACGCATCACTTCATATTCTTAATGTATTAATATCTATGTTAACGCATCACTTCGTATTTTTAATGTATTAATATCTATGTATATAAAGACGGTTGTATGTGAGTGTGTGTTTGTGTGTTAGGGGAGGGGTTTGGGGTGTGTGTGTGTTTGTGTGTTAGGGGAGGGGTCTTGGGTGTGTGTGTGTGTGAGAGAGAGAGAGAGAGAGTATGTTGCTTACCAATCCCTGGTTTACTTTGAATCGTTACCAAACTTGGCACAGTGGTTCTTTGATATGCAGGAAATGACATAAATTTCATTTTCGAGGTAGACCATGCAACGTTTGCTACATCGTAAAAAATAAATGTTGTTTTTACAGTATAATACAACTAATTTTATAGTAATTTTATTGTAATAAACTTGAAAATTTATAATTTTACAGTAATAAACTTGAAAATTTATAATTTTACAGTAATAAACTAAAATTTCTAATTTTACAGTAATAAACTGTAAAATTGCTGATTTACAGTTTATTTATGTGCATTTTACAGCTTTAAACTGGAACCTAATTGGCAGCTTCGTAATGATGTAATTAGGATCTGCGTAGCCTTCAAAATACTGCCACGTTAGTTTTGCCCCAATTGTAGTTCGAAATGTCCTATTGATGGAAAAAAATGATGTTCAAAGCAGTGTCTATTTTTAACAAACTATCAATGGTATAAAGCAGTGAGTAACCGCCCCTAAGCAAGGGCTAATGCAGGAATATGCAATACACGCCAACTCGGCTATTTTGAGCCATGGAATGCAGTTTCGTGCTATTAAGCACTCATCAGCATGGAATACGAAACTAGTCGAGTTGGAAGCTCCACAGTCCATGGGTCGAAATAGCCGAGTTGGTGGTGTATTGCATATCAATGGTAGTATCAAATAGTTAAAAAGGTACTCGAAATGTGTAAACTGAAATCTCCCCAAAAACAACAGTGTTGTAAAAAAATCCCCCGCCAAGAAAACCTTAAATACTCAGCCTTAAAAAGTTATGATATCGAGTTTTCCCGCCAAGTTTGTGCCAAACTACAACTAACCTGTATGTATTGTTCTTTTAAATTGTTTTCAGTCCTGCCAGGCGGGAAGCTTTGTCTTGTGAGGTGGTTGCTTAATGAGTAAAAACTTCCCGCCTGGCAGGACTGAAAACAATTTAAAAGAACAATACATACAGGTTAGTTGTAGTTTGGCATAAACTTGGCGGGAAAACTCGATATCATAACTTTTTAAGGCTGAGTATTTAAGGTTTTCTTGGCGGGGGATTTTTTTTTACAACACTGTTGTTTTTGGGGAGATATCACATGTTTTTGCATTAATATTATTTCTTTGCCTGTTTTTTTTTTTTCTCTTCAAAATTTACTTTGCATGTTTTTTTCCCTTCAACATTTTTCTTGGCAGTCCGACATATGTGGCTTTCTTGGCGGCATACATTTGGTGCAAAAGTTCAAGGATCTTCTTCAGTCTAGGATAAATTTGAAATCCATCACAATGTACCACCCGAACTGACGCAAAACAAAGCTAGTTGCTAACAATACTACGATTAAATTAAAAGTTAAAAAAAAAAAACCCCAACCCTTACTGCCGATCTCATATTAAAATGAACTAAATTGAAGATCCCTTTTAAAAGCCTAATGCAATAAAATCAATTACAAATATTTTATTTGTTAAATAGAAACTGGCAACAGATGAAATTATAAATCATTGAGTTTTCTTTCCTCGTCGCCCAACAATGACAACATAAATGCTCAGATGTTGAACAGAGCTAGTAGATAGAAATCGGACCAATTTTAAGCATTAATAACTCCGGGGTGCGATGACCCCGGGGGGGGGGGGTAAATTTTCGGAAAACGTCCTCAATGTCTCATCGAGAATATTCATACCAAAAATCAACACTAAAGACCCCGGGGGAGAAAAGATACGGAAAATAAAAACGAGGGGGGAGGGGGTGGGGGGTCGAAAAACCCCCTATGCCGAGCTTTGGGACAAAATAAATGTGGGTGCAAAAGCAGAGCTCAATCCGAGTTACCGTTTAGTCTGGACCCCTGTCAAACAATTTTTAAAAAGTGCGAAAAATAGCGATTTTTTAACCTATATCACCCCTCCCCCTGAGGGTCCTGGATGTTTTGCTTTAGTATGTGCCATCAGGGGCCGCTGGAGATTGAGTATACCAGAAAAGAACTCTAGGGATCTTTATGGGGCTGAGATACAGAGGGGGGAAAACCCCGGTTTGGTTACTCGCGTAATCAGTCTTTAGTCGCTCTTTTACATTTTTCTTTGCGACGGAAATTTCTTGGCGGCTTGTATTTATTTTTCTTGGCCGGGCGAGACGCTCCCGCGTCCCGTGTTAATTACACATTTACAAGAGTTTCCCTATTTGTTGTAAACATCGCACTATGTATTAGCATATATGTCAAAGTACAAATCTAGTGACGAAAGATAATCATTGTTTCATTGACTTTTCTTAAAAACCAACAGGGGAAAAATATTTTGTCACATACAAACAAGAAGCAAAAATCTATTTTGATAAAAAAAAAGAGAACATCTTCTTCAAGTTTGAAAGCAATAAGTTGTAAAAAGTTTTAAGAGGAAGACAAGTAGTTTTTTCTTTCTAAAGAAGAGTGTTTGAGTAACTTTTTCGTTGCTGATTATCTCTTCAAAAAATTACTTAAACTCGAGAGCAAACAGTTTTTTGTTTGTCTTTCGAAATCAGCTCGTTAAGCTTAACTCAATGTTTGCTCTTTTCTTGCAGCTGAAATTGAAAGTAAAATTTAAATTCTGGATCAGTCTTTGCGAAAATTGTTAAGTAAAAAATTAAGGCAGTTTCTATTTTAGACAAAAGTGGAGGTACCCAGAGAAATAAAACTCATTAATATATGAAAAACATTTTGTTTTTTAAAGTTACTTCATATTTTTTATGAGATTAAATACATGTGTCTTTTTCAATGGGAATATTTTTATTTTGTAATTTCCTTTGTTTTATATTTGCGAATGATTGGTTTATTCGAATAGTAACTTATTTGGGGTCACATCCAGGCGCACTTTTTTCTTGAAAGAGACTGTCAATTATTTTTAATTGCTTTTTTTTATCATAAACTGTAAGTACCTCTACAGTCAGTTATTAAATAGGCCTGTAAAAAAAAAAAAAAAAAAAAAAAAAAAAAAACAGGCCAGGGAGGACAGATTGGTACGGCGCGTGCCTCGTAACCGGAGAGCCAACAAATGAAACATTCTCAGTAATCGCTCATGGTAACTGAGTCTCCTTAAAAATGTCGCGCTCACAAAGTATTCTGAGTTCACATTCCAAATCAATACATCTGGTGGTGCTTAACCAGGGCTTGCTCGACTCCCGCTCTGTATTAACAATACAGATCGCTTAGGGTCTCATCCAACTGGTTAAAACACGTGTTGTGGTGGGTACGAGGGACCCTGGAGGGAAAATAGTATGTATGGAAGACTTTTAAAATATTTGTCAATGCATTTTACGTGTGCCAATATCGGATACCGTAAAGTCGGGTTACTTGGACCCTGGGGGGTTACTTGAGCCCATTACAGTAAAATGATAAAATCAAGGTTTGGTACTTATTAGTTGAAGACTTCCACATAGTTCCTCGTCTCTCCGCTAGGTAGAAGCACGCTGCAGTCTCTAATGCTAGTACCAAACCCAGATTTTATCATTTTACTGTGGGCTCAAGTAATCCCCTTGTGGGTCCAAGTAACCCGACTTTACGTTACCGACAATTGCACACGATTTATCGCTGTCGTATCAGTAGAATAGGTGGAAAAGCGCCGTAACGCTACTGTGTAATGCTATACTGACGGGTTGGGAGGGGCGTCTTGTGTCATTTACACAAGGGTGCGAAATCGAAGGCTAAACATCGACGTTTCAAGACATCGATGTTAGAAAATGAAATCATCGATGGAACTGATGCATCGACCAAAAAATATCGATATTTTTATTACTTACAGATTTGAATGTACAGTTATTCATTTACTCCCCATTACAAGCGCCTCTTTATACCACTCAATTAGATATATCTTTTGTCTCCCGGAAAAACATCAACCTTAAGAAATCGATGTCAATTAAGAAATTTTTTTTTCAGTAAGATGTATACTGCAACTGTTGATTAACTGTGTAACTTTTTTTCGTCGCATATTTTCATAAAAACGGATAAAGCAAATTAGAGACGTTTCAGAAACATCGAGGTCAAAACATCGATAATAATCATAGAATTTTTTTTTCCAATGAGGTTAATTATGCAACTTCTCATTACATACGAAAACTTTTTGTCAAGTCCTTTTCTTTCTTTGCTAGAATGTAAAACATCGACATCGAAAACAGCATCAAACGCAAAAAATCGATGTTGGGAAAACATCGATGTTGGAAAAACATCGACCCTCAGACATTGATGGTAAAACATCGATGCTCTTACAAAAACCTCGATGTTTCCAAAACATCACAATCGATCAGCACTAATTTACACGTTTTGGACCATATAGAGGGAACTTCACTATGAATGATGGCTATGGGGTTATACGATACGCTCTCCATATCGTATATTGTAATATACAAAAAACCGTGAAAATCATTACTAGTCAACGGCGTATTAGTACATAGCTGAAAATATGGGGAATGTATAATATTTTCCTTTTACCCAAAATTTTTGATTAAAAAATCTGGTATGGACCCCACACTACTTCCTTTTACGTGTAAATTTCTTAGTAGATGCCTTATAGTGCTTGGAGTCCTTTAGTTTGCCATGAAACATAGAAAAAAAAATACAATGATTAATTTTCTAAATATTGCCGATTTTAACGCCATTCAGTGGCTTTTTCGCAAAATATCGTCAATATCGCCAAATTGAACTCAAATTCAAAAAATAGTATTTTTCGCCAAATTTGTTGCCAACTTGGCGATATGTAACCGAATTGACGTCAAACATTTGGCGACCTAAAGCTTGGCAATATATCGTCAAGGGGTAGCGCCAATTCATATCGATTTTGTCTGCATTAAAATTAACACTGATTTACCCCCAAAAAGGGGTAAAACACCCCCTTGAGAAAATTCGAATGCAACCATAAGGGGAGGTGCACAACTAGACCCTCCTCAGAGCCTACATACCAAACTAGAAGCTTCTACGACATATAATTTTTGAGTTATACGACATACATACATGTGGTGTTTCATCCCGATGAACATCAGTGACTCTTTAATCAACTGTAACGAATAACGTAATAATATTCATACGCGCGGACGGATCACGAATGTAACGCGGTTTTCTAGCAGTCGGACCAAGAGCGCTGTCGAAGAGAGACTGCGCATGATGATGTTGTGAGGATGTCGTGATGTATATGTAGGAAGTGTATGTAGTTTAGTGTCTTGTAAAATTATCCTATGTTTAATCCAATTAAATGTCACGTTTCAGTCAAGATGCTCTTAACTAGTCTTTCAAATACACCCCTAGACACCGCAACTCTAGATACAAAGAACTCCATATACATACGCACATACATACGTACATACAGACGTCAAAATATTTTTCGGCTGTTTACATCTTGGTAGGTACATATGCACGTACTGACAGGTCGAAAAAACTGCTCAACATTCATTCGGGGGTGAGCCGAATCAAAATTTAGACCCAAATTTGAGTGAATTTTTTTTCGCTATCACAATATTTCCTTTACTTCGTAAAAGGAAGTAACAATGACACAAATACAATATTTCTAATTAAATAAAATTTTGAAATAGTAGTTTAATAACATTTAAATCTTCACATTTCCCAATAATCGTAAAAAAACATTTACCTGTTAAATGTTCCTCGAAGCAGTATGAAAAAAAAAAGAACTGAATTTTTCTTACCTAATTGTAGCATTCACCCCACAATAAAAAAAAGTTTAAATCTAGAAATAAAAAAACATATCCATCAATGTGCAAATTAGTCACTAACAAGAAACAGTTTTTACAGAAAAAAAAAACTAATTTTTCACCCATCACTTCTTTCATATGCCATTTTGCTCTCAATCAAAAAGTTTACTTATCGAGGGGTCATTAATATTTTAAAATTTGCTAAGCTTTAAAAAAATCAGTATATCTTTTCTGCTACAAAAGAAACGTATAGAAAGAGTGCACGAAGAGCTTCTATATATATCTTTCCCAACTAAAACAAAAATCCAACTTGAGGAGTACACAAAACTACTCATATTTTATTCATCAAACTGCATATGGCAACCAATTTTCTCCTCACAATGAAAGTGAAAATCCAAATCTTTTCCTCGATTCATGATTTATTATTTCAGTACCGACTTAAACCACATCTCTCCTCTTTTTTCCCATTTGAAACAAACATCCAGTTGCAAATTAAAGATCTCTCTGGGGAAATCCTCAATTCCAAATTATCTTTTTATTTCTCCACTTTAAAGTGCTTTAATTTGATGTAATCTTCCTCCTGAAGTCTTCTTAAGAGGGTCAAGAAGAAGCTGTAGGCGCTTTAAACTGATTAAATTTTCCCCGAAGGGAGTTTTTGGGGAAAAAGCGGCTTGAGATTATGAAAGTGGGCTTTTTTTCTTTGGGTAAACATAATTTAAGCAAAGACCAAAATGAAACGTCTTGTTTGTTGTTCGGAATAGAGTTGTTATTTTTAGTGAGAAATCGTGAACCAGAAATGACACTTAAAAGAGTTGTTTTGAGGATAAGTTTTACAGTATGAATGTATTCAGACACATTAAAGGTTTTTTGAAAGTATTTTCTGCAATCAAACATATGATGTGTGTATGTAATCTTTTATCTTTCCTTTTGAATTGAGTGCATGTACGGACGAAAAGTAGAAAAACTAAGGGAGGAAAAGGGGGCATTTTCGATGTTCTTCAAACTGTTAAATATTAAGTGATTACCTTTTTTCCCCAAAATGTGTGAGAGTTATATTTCTCCCATTTTGATATTCGATTGAATCATGTACCCTTTAAAATTCAACTATTAGCCTCGGCTTTGGACTTGAATAGTAAATTTTATAAATGTGTTTTTGTTCAAATTACCTGATGCTGTTTGATTCAGAATTTGTAATCAATATTTTGTGGGGAGGTAGGGAATAGAAACATAAAAGGATATTTTACATGAGAAAGCATGGGCGCTGTGTGAACACATCTCCTATAAACAAGCACAGCTATTTGAGGCTTGCAGTCAATCGTCAGTCGTCTTTGCAGGAGTAACTTGTAGAGGTATACGTAGAATAAACTAGCAGGTATGCCTAGGGGTACCCCCCCCCAAGTTTGATGGCGCAAATTCCCCCCCCCCCCCCAAAAAAAAAAACTTTTCACAAAACTCTTGTGTTTTTTTATTTTTATTTTTGCCCCTCTTTTTTGTTTTATTTATTTATTTTTTAAAATATTATTTATTTATTTTTTTATAATATTATTTATTTATTTTCTTAAATATTACTTATTTATTTTTTTAAAAATATTATTTATTTATTTTTTAAAATTGTAACGATTATTTTTTTCATATATTATTAATTTTTCAAAAGTACTAATTATGCGCAGGATAAAATCGCTTTTTTTTCTTTCAGACATTCCAAGCACACACACACACACAAACAAATAAATAAATAAATAAATAAAAATCAGTAAATAATTTAAATTTAAAAAAATCATAAATGAATAATTTGAATAAATAAATAAATAAGTTAAAAAAAAAACCCAAAAATGTTAGTGGCGCAACTAGCGCCACAATCCTCATCATATCATGAGGAGGAGGAGAGGTCATGTCACAATGACCTCTCTTCTGGGTTCCCCTGATTCTGTGAAAGGTTAAAGTAGGTGTAGAATGTTCGAATAGAGTGATATTAAAATGATTCTTGAAAAAACCCGAAAATTCCCGGTTTTTCATCAAAAACCCGAAAAGACCAGGATAGTTTATCAAAAACCCGGGCTGGGCTTTTTCAAAAAAAAAAAAAAAAAACTGCGGGTTTTTTAAACCCTTATTTGTATAGAGAAGCGCATGATTGTGAAAAAAGATTGTAGTTCATAATAGTTTCTCTAGTAATTAAAAATTGCTATAATTATAGTGTACAATAGTTAAAAAAGTAATAATTTAAAGATTAAAATTAGCATACACAAACTTACAGTACATTTCAGAACACGACTTTAATGTAGCAGGCATTAGAGTTGGAAGTTTTACTTAACAAGACCGTTTCTGCTTGATCATCTTTGTAATGAGTGTGTAATAAGTGACATTTGTGATGAGCGACGAGCAAACATTTAACATTATTGTTTTTACACCACTCTGCTAGTAACTTATACCGTGCTTTTCGTGCCTGTAACTGATTATTGCCTTTAATATTTTGCTTTTCCCAATTTAATATGAACGCTTTCCTTTTGCGAAATATCCTTATTTTTCAATTCCCTACAACGCCATAAAACTTTGATGAGTTTTAAATCGCCCTGTATTTTAGTGAATAAAAAAAAATGCTATGTTTAACCTTTATAGCATGTGTCTCTAAAAGATCATCTGCGCATAATGACACAATGATACAACCTTTCGATATAGCAACATAAAAGGAAACACATTGGAAAATAAAGTAAGGTTACTTTTCGACTGGCTATATTTTACTATAATAAAGTGCTTAGTGCTTTTCAGGTTTTATTTAAAAATCAGAGAAATATTTCTCATTACAAAACAAAACCCTTTCTTCATCATCCGCTTAAACTAGTTTCTTTAAAAAGAAAGAAATATTTTTTATCGAGTGCTTTAAAAAAAGAAAAAGTATGAACTCTTTAAATTGGTTTTTATCCCTTGGAGATAAAGTATTTTTTCTTATTCTTCTAAATAATTTCTTTAGATAAATGAAATTGTTCAAATTAAACACAATCTAAAACAGCAGGAGAACAACTAATTCCCTGATGAGTTTCTGAAGATTGGTTAAATTTTTATCTCCCGATTTAAAGCTTTACGAGACGTTTAAGATCTTTAGGTCTTGTGCAAAAGATTGTTGTTGTTTGCAGAAGAATAAATGCTCCAGATGGAATTTGATGCGCGAACTGAACTCTGGTAGAACAAAAATTTGTTTGTTTTTCGTGAAGCAAGAATACAGCTGGTTTTGTTTTCGTTTTACTATAGTAGATTCATTTCTTAAATTATAGACGGTGATATTGGAGCAATTTTTTTAAACCTTAAGAGTTAATAATTTGGGGTGTGCTTAGGTGAAAATTCAGCATACATTTTTCGAAAATGTTACACTAATCCTTTTTTTTTTTGTTTTTTGGTATTTTACAATGTTTGATTCTGATGTCGCAGAGGAACTGCTGTTTAGGTCCTTCAGGCTTACATACTAAATTCATTATTTAGAAACACAATATTAACTGTAGCTTTGGTTTATGGTTATGCAGAATTTTTGGTTTTAAAACGATCTATTTACTGTAATTTTTTTACGGACGTATGTGCATTCGTATTCCATGTAAACTCTTAAGTTGGAATGCAAAAAGAAAAAAAAAATCATTCCTTAACTCTTACGTTTCACTGTTTGGTAATATTTTTACTTCCACTTTTAATTTAATACGATCCTCGAAAATAAAAAAGAACAAAAATATTGTACAATAAAATTTTAATTTAATCAATACTAGTATATTTTAAAATGAGATTGTTGTGTTTAGTATATTTTGCTTCGTTAAGAGCAAGTCTATCTTTAAGTAAAATGTTGTCCTAAAAAAACATTGAGTGATGAATAAAAGGCCGCGTCCCTTTTTTATTTGCTGTACGTGCTTTAGTTTTGATTTGTAAAATGATTTGTGATGTGTTTGCGCAATTTAGATGCTCTGATTTCTCAAAAGAAAGAAGGAGTATTCCCTCCTACGCGAGCCGATTCTTTATTAAAATAAGTTTGTTTGAAAGACAGCTTTGAAGGTACTTTTTTTTTAAAAGTTCAATTCTGGTGGTAAATGCTAGTGACGTGCATGATTTCATTTTAGCGTGTCGTATTCTGTTACAGTACCTGAACACCTTATTTAGCTTCAAACGTTTTCCATCAGTTTAAGAAAAATCTTATTAAAACTTACCAACTTGGTATCTAATAACTATTCCTGGAATAAGTTGATGCACCAAGACTTAAGAAAAAGAGAAAAAAAACACAGTACTACTATAAAATATCGAGGATACAGACTTCCAAATGGGTTTCTACAAGGTGTGTCGATTAAATTCAGAACTGGAGCTACTATAACGTAATACATAATGAAAAACAAACATATGTGTAATAGCCTCAAAATAGTCGTCACCGGTGTTCACACTCTTTTGTTCACAGCGGTACTAATTGTGCTATTTGCTGTACTTACTGCCTAATGTGTACTTTATTTACGTTGATTTTTAACTTCAATTACTATATTTTAGCACATTTAATCATTTTTCATTTAACAGGCTTCGTAGTCCTCTGAAGGTTGTGCTTCGAAGTTTAGCAATTGCGTTTTTCTCTATATATCTTCTACGTCCTAGAACTGATGCTTTTTTCAGAGTTCCTTCACATTTTTACGTTGCTAGACATTTTCATTCCAATATAAGGAATTATTACGAATCGTAGTCATCATAGTATAAAGGTTGCGGACGTGCCAGTAAAGTGACAGTACAATCACGCACCGCAACTCAGATAAATCATTATTTTTCAAGAACAAACAGTTAACTTAAAGAACTGATTCTGAATATTACGATACATAATGGTTCCTTTTATTCGAATGCATCAATATTAAATGTCAAAATTCCGCGAATAAAGGGAACATATAATCGTAAAAAGGTACCTTGGGTGCAAATGGATTCAGCATAATTAAAACAGAAAAATTATAAAAACAAAAAATAATAATAAAAAAAAGACATGAAAACAAACGATTAAAACTTCTTTAGATTTCTTTAACGAATTTTAATAGTTTATAATCCAATTATGATTTAAGATATGCACATACGTTTAAAAGAAATTTCAGAAAAAAAAGAAAAAATGCTTCCAAGCTTTCTGTGCCTTTTCCATTATTTCTTTATGCCTAGCTCAAAAAAAAAAAAAAAAAAAAACCGCATTGTACGATGGTTGTTCAGTAAAGAATAATCACAAATTATTTAACATATGTGTATACATTTACTCCAAACGTTGATGGTATTTTTAAAAATAGTCCCCATTACATGTAATTCACCTGTTATACTTTGTTTTCGTGTCTTTAAAGACATACTTCAAGTCTTATTTGGACACATTCTTCTAAGTCGCCAGCGAACCTTCTGCCACTGCATCTGAAAGTAAGAAACGCCATCCCCTGTATTTTTTTTTTTTTTTTTTTGACTTTTGAGACATAAAGAAATCGTTCTAGGCTAAAGCAGAGTTATATAGAGGACGGGATACAGCGAAAAAACCTCCATTTTCATCGGAAATGAGCAGCAGTTTCGGGCTTATTATGCCCTTATCAGCATGGAATACGAAAGTAAACGAGTTGGCGGCAAAAATCCTCTTATAGAGCAAAGAGAGCCGAAAAAACTGTTAGCTAATGTGAAATTAGAATACCAGCGAGCAACCGCTTCTAATTTCACATTTTAGCTACCAGTTTTTTTGGCTCTCTTTGCTCTATAAGAGGAGTTTTACCGCCAACTGGTTTAATTTCGTATTCCATGCTGATGAGGGCATAATAAGCCCGAAACTGCTGTCCATGGATCGAAATAAATGAGTTGGAGGTGTAATGCATGTTCCTGCTTTAGCCCTTGCTTTGGGGACTGTACTCACTGCTTTAATCTCTGAATTCTTTGGGAACAAACGCGTTATACCACCAGTTTTTCTTTGAACAGCGTTTAATTAGAAAGCGCAACAGCGGTATTGACCTTTTCTTCTGTTCCAAAATTACTGGGGCGCCAGATTGTCATTCTTTTGAAACTGATTTTCCCCTGTTTTTGAACATTTAAAGCAACTTCTAACGGTACTGAAGAGCAGACCACATCAGCGATATGTAACATCATACATGATTCAGTTACTAGGGTTTAGGATAAAAACAAAAATTTTCAGCAGCGTATCGCTTGTTCACCGCTAGTCATTTCCATTTTTACGTAAGCGAAAACGAAACTAAATGCACTTGTATGGCTGACAAGGTCATATTACTGACACCATGATCCTTAAATTTTTACAATTTTATCTCCACCTATATGCCACAAAATATACATTGTTTGTTTTTCTGTGTATTGATTTTTTTTTATTTACGATCTGAGAAAAAAAAAAAGTTTTTCATTAAACAACGCAGGCATATTTGAGAGTATTTATTTTTATTATTTAATTTTTTCGCCTTTAAAATTATTCCTTTGCATTTGCTAAAATAATCTTAATTTTTTTTCCAATTCATGACTACACGGTGGTTTTTCCCTGAATTTATTTCTTAAGTGCGATTTATTGTTTGGTGAATAACAAAAATTTGCACTTTGCCTTCTAAAAGAAGCAAAACAGAAAAAAAAACCCTAGCTTTATAAGTGTTATTTTAGGAGAATGAATTTAGTTTAAATCTTCTAAATAACTTTCGGCCTGATAAACGCATTTGCTGTACGTTGGCCGAATGCAAATGAAGTTTGCGATGGTTTTGAAATTTCATTTCATTTGGAAGAGAGAAACTTTATTTAGAAAACTTTTCTTATGCAGAAAATTTTTGCAATTTCTCATGCTGCTCAGCAACATCAAAATATTGCCTCTCCCTAATTCTTTTTGAGTAAATAGGAGGATTATGGGTGAATTTGCAATCCACGAGATCTTCAAGCATATTTAGTAATTTCATTTGGTCTCTACCATTTTAAAAATATCACTATAATAAAATATCACGTATCGCATATTTAAGAGCTACCATCAAATGACGAAATACGATAATTTATTTTACTTTTAAATAGCATGAATTGTTTACTGTTTAAAAACAGAAATCATTTGAAAATAATTACAAAAAAACACGTTTTTTTGTTGAAAAAATAAGAAAAACATGAAAAAAATCGTAATTTATCATAATTGAGGTTTTTTAAACCGACTTTAATATTAAATACTAACTCATTAATTATAAAACATGTTTAAAGTTCTCAATTTTCATGTAAAGCTATTTCTCTAGTCACTCCGTGTGGTTAAAAGGCAGCATGCGAAATTCAAAAAAGTATTTTTTGTGACAACGTGGTCAGTTAAATCGGCGTGAAGGACAGCGTGAAATCAAACTTCCATGTGTTATTTATCAGTGATGATAATCTAAAAAAATTGCGTTTCTACTTTCGAAAAAATAAAAACAAAAGTAGTATATATTCAAAAGTGAATACTCACGAAAGAAACATTTCTTAATTATTTGAATTGATAGAAGCCCCAGAAACCACGTGAAGCAATGACAAAAACAAACGCAAAATTAGCTATCAAGGGGAAGTTGAGAATAAGCACTAAATAATGATTTGAATGGGGGAAAGCTTTTAAAAAACTAGAGATTTTATGCGGAAGTCTGAACTAAAGTTGGAATAAAAAAAGAACTACCTGTCAGATTTTTTTCTAATTGGTCTCTTGATGTCCCCAGTGAGGGCACAAAAAATTGAAATTTTTAGCAAATTAGACAGGAATTTTTTGAGTCTATAAAAGACATTCATAGATAAGTACATACAGACATACATCCATTTTTCTTAATTTTACGTAGTAAAGAAAATATTGTGATTGCGAAAAAAAGTCACTCAAATTTCGGCGTAAATTTTGATTTTGCTCACCCCCGAATGAATGTTGGGTCGTTTTCCCGACCTGTCAGCACGTGCATATGTACTAATGAACATGTAAGCAGCCGAAACATCCTTTCCGACCACCCCCGATTTAAATATGACAAGTTTTCTCGTGACGTCTGTATGCATGCATGAATATGTCTGTGGGCATGTGCATATGTATGTATGTCGCATAAATCAAAAACTGTATGCCGTAGAAGCTTCTAGTTGGGTATGTAGGCCGAGAGATTATTTTATTATAAACCTTTTTATGCCGGATCAGTTTTAGGGCCCCTTTTGTTTATACTTTTTATGAATGATATTCACGAGAATATTTCGGGAAACATGAATTGTTTTGCTGATGACGTCAAACTTATGGGGATTGTAGATAATAAGGAACAAGTAAATCAGCTGCAAGAGGATTTGGATCACATTACTAAGTGGGAAGATAAGTGGGGTATGGAAGTAAATGTTGGGAAATGTCAACTTCTACATTTAGGTCATGGAAACAAAGGTACAAGCTATTATCTACAGGGCTCAACTGAAAATCGGGCAGAAAGTGTTGTCGATCTGGGAGTTTAAATTAATCAAGACTTCAAATTTAGTCAGCAGTGCAATGTAGCAAGTAACAAAGCCAACAGGATGCTGGGGTTTATCAATAAATCTATTTTAAACAAATCTAAAAAGGTTCTTTTGCCCCTGTATAGAAGTTTGGTGAGACCTTACCACGGCCTGTATAGAAGTTTGGTGAGACCTCATTTGGAGTATGCTATTCAGTTTTGGTCTCCACATCTTAAGAAAGATATTAATTTACTGGAAAGGGTGCAAAAGTGGGCTTCAAGGATAGTAAATGGGATTACAGATTTAGATTATGGTTCCAGGCTTAGAATGCTTAAGATGCAAAGTAAGTTTTAAGAAAGTAAGTTTTTTTTGCGAGCTTTTTTTTCATAAAACTAAACTATTTTTAATTGATTTGCTTAAAATTGATCACAGATGCCTTCTGTAAGGTTACTTTGCAAAAGTCAAGTAAAGTAAAGTCGTATTTTTACCACATATCTGTCTAGTGTCCCATAAACAGGACGTTAAATAACTTAATAAATATGGCAACGGCGATCTATTTTAAGCCTAAAATGTATGTAAACCATTCCATGTAATAGTTTTAAGTAGATAAAAATTGAAAAAAATTGTAAAAAAAAAAACTTGGGCATAAATGGGTTAACGGCAGTACTTTGCATTTCTAAACACGTGTGTTAGCCGTTTAGATTTTCATTACGTTAAAAAACTTGATAGTTAGTAAACTCTTAAGAAACACCGCAAACAGTAAATGAAGTACCACTCTCGCAATTCATTTACTCCGTCCCTGATCAGCGTAATTATCCCACAAACAATCTCAGTAAACACGCTCACTATAAATTTCCACCCGAAAGCTGGCAGTCCACTCTTTAATCCGTGAATTCTAATCAAGTCGTTAATTTCGTGGTTTATGATTACTCGTAATCTGATTAGGATCTGAAGTGAAATGGGAAGCAGCTTGCCCCGCGTGTGCGAGATTAATCGTTAATTGAGATCGAGACCGCGAGAGATCGAAACTCCATTCGATACGCTGCTTGGTAAAGTTAAATCACGTGATAATGTTGAATTTATCGGGATATGGGTAAGCACTAAAAATCGGCTCCGCCTTAAATCATTTTGAGATCTTTGGAGTAAATATTTTAAAAGGTGCTGGTAAACCATGTACTGTCTGATTTTCTCAGTAAAACCTTTCGCATATTTAAGTATGCGTCAGATATTCTCTGATCTTACTAAAATAGGGGCATTAGGTAAGATACCAATAATGAGAAGAATAATAAGAAGCATTTTGAGGCATATCAAACAACGTAGAATGATGCCAATTTCAAATACATAGTTTAGTTGATTATGTCAGAAGGATATAGCAAATGGGCGTTTTAAATTGAAGACTTCAGAAAGTTCCTACTCACAACCCATCACCCCTTTTTTAAGTGGAATGGTTCGCAAGTGCTATGCGCGACTTTCACGGACGGACAGTAAAAGCAGATTTTGTATCAGAAGAGTCTGATCGGGATGCGGAATCCCCGGCTTCGAATACCGGTTCGGGCATGATTGCACTTTCTGTCTCCTGTCGTTGTCGTTTCTCTGTGTGAATGCTGCCTGCCCAATAAACGGGTTATGGCATGTGTGCTGAGCTAAATCGGACTTCCACCTTATTGGTGCTCGTAAAATCGGAAGCCGTACCTATTCCGCCGGAAATCGGATAGAAGTAACTACTCTGGCTCATGTACGCGAGTGGTTTGAGCAACAACAACATATGCTCTCATTTTTTTTTTATTGAAAAGGGGATTACCTCTTTTCCTAAAAGCAAGTTGTGAATTCTGTTCCAACTCTGATTTTTCTTTAGGTTCTTATTCAGCTATAAGTTACCGTACCAGGCAAGCTCTAAGTCCAAACTACAAGCCTTTACCGACAACTCAGTTGCATTGTCCAGTTGCGCATAAATTTAAAGAAATCAAAAGAGTAAAAAGAATTCGAACACAAAAAGTTTGTCATTTATAAGACCAATATTCACCGATATACAGGGTGTTCCAAGTCAACCTTCATGACCTCTATTTCCTCAACCGTTCGTCCTAGAGGCATACTTCCAATTGCAAATTTGCTCGAAATGAGGTAGAGAGTTAAAACATTGAAAGTTTGAAGCGAAAAAATAATTCAGTCAAAAATACGAAATCTAACTTTTAATAAGAACTCCGGGTCCCCAAACTTGTATTACGGGAAAGAATCTCCATTGAAAAATAATACTAACACAAAAAAATGACATGTGTGCGATAAAAATTCGCGGAGATATTCGAGTTTTAAATGCGCAGAGCCCGTAAACAAATTGACAAAAGAAAATTTTCGCCCTGCCAGAGGAATAACGAGCTTTTAGTTTAGGTACGATAATGAAATTTGTTTCTTCCATGTCAGAAAATATTCGCTTCTCATTGTATTTAAAAGTAAATACAGATTCTACAAGACTACAAAACATAACAAGACAAGGTAAATTATTGCAAGGTAAACAAATTGACAAAAGAAAATTTTCGCCCTGCCAGAGGAATAACGAGATTTTAGTTTAGGTACGATAATGAAATTTGTTTCTTCCATGTCAGAAAACATTCGCTTCTCATTGTATTTAAAAATAAATACAGATTCTACAAGACTACAAAACGTAACAAGACAAGGTAAATTATTATACAATTTTATACAAAGATATTAAACACACAATATGTATAATCTAAGAATTAATATACATTGCGATTACACTGTCCGTAAAGCAATACCATTTCTACATACTGTTCCGTAGTGTACATCGTAACTTCAAGCCTTAACGAAATGCATCTAGTTAAGTCTATTTTATTCTGCAGCGAAGGGCCTACGTTATTTCAAGCAATCATTATACAGTCGGTAAATTTATGTATTCGCGAATCCAGCAAGACATTTTCATTCTTTCTTACGCAATTTTTTTTCGTATTTGAAATCCATGTCAAATAACTTTTGCAGTTAAATATATTTTAGGAAAATAAAGAATAATTTGTTATTAAAGAACTCTGAATGGTGGGAATTTCGCGTGTATATGGCCCCAAAATCACTTAAAAAAACGCTAGTGTAAAGTGGTTTAAGTCATTAAGTTTCATGTTTCATTTCTCCATGGATTTTGATCGCACAAATGTCATTTTTTTGTGTTAGTATTATTTTTCAATGGAGATATTTTCCCTAAATATAAGTTTGGGGGTCCGGAGCCCCTATAAAAAGTTAAATTTTTTATTTCTTAACCAATTATTTTTTTTCGCTTCAAACTTTCCATATCTTAACTCTCCTCCTGAATTTTGAGCAATTTTGAAAATAGAAGCATGCATCTAGGACGAACGGTTGAGGAAATAGAGGTCATGAAGGTTAACTTGGAATACCCTGCATGAAGCGCTGCGTTTTGTGACTTTCATCACTTTACGTTCGCTGTCAATGATTTTTTGGGGGGAAATGTAGCAGCCATAGTCGGCTATTTTAAAATAGGCGTATCAAGTTAAGAAATTTTACGTCGTCTCCATGGAAACCGTACGAAATAAAACAGCTCCACTCTTTTTTTATATACTGCTGTTGAGGAACTTCGTTTATTTTATGTTTATCAAATTAGGCTTACGCTTTCAGTTATATCCTCATGTCTCAGCTATCTCTCAACGTTTACTAACAAATCTAGTCATACATTAATAAATCAAAAATTTCCAAGAAAAAGTTGTGCTTTATTAACGTTGAATTTTCAATAGAATAACAGTTTACGCACAAAGCAATTTTAACCGTGTGCATTTAAGCATTGTTGCAAAAGCCAAGTTGGAAACAGATGGAAAAGTATAGCGCAGTAACTATCGCTTAGTGTAAATAAATATCTGCGCAACTGGTTCACATTTGTAGAAGAGGGGGGGGGGGGTTAAACTAAGTGAGACAAATTTTCTCTGTGGCAGTGTTTTATTGGCAGCGTCTCTCGAGCTGAGCTCTGAAATTAGAAGCGGAAGCTCTTTTCTGCGCCCTGACCGAGTAGCTTCTTCCATCGCTTTGCCATTCACGGCCTTCAGCCACTTCCGGACCATAGAGTTGAGTCCGGCCATTTCCTGCCTATTGACCGCGTTCCGGGAGACACTCTTCTGCCTTTTGATGACGAGGCAATTCTATTACGTACCCTGACGTGGCAAAGTACCTTGAAGCAAAAGAAGTCTTGACCGTAGATCCCGAAACTTCTGCTGTGCGATTTGCGTTAGAGCAATCTCTTTTAAGTCCTGAAAATTAAATTATTGCTTCTTAATGCATGATGCTGTCTGTCCGTGAAAGTTGCGCCTAGCACTCGCAAACCATTCCGCTTATAAAGGGGTGATGGGTTGTGAGTGATAGCTTTCCGAGGTTTTCAATTTAAAACTTGCATTTGTTATATGCTTTTGACATATTCAACTAAACTCTGTATTTGAAATTAGCATCGTTCTACGTTGTTTGATACGGCTCAAAATGCTTCTTATTATTTTTTCCCTTATTGTTATCTTACCTATCACTCCTATTTTGGTAAGATCATAGAAGACCTAACGCATGCGTACATACGCGGAAGGTTTTCCCCCCTAAGAAGATCAGACAGTAGTATGACTTGCCGTCTGGTGTGTGGCAAGAAAAAACAATAGGTCAGAGTGCGGTAGTGTACCAAAATAATCTAACATTTTGGATATCCGTTTTCCCATACACCACAATCAAAATAAATCACATCTGAAGTAATCAAATTTCAAAAGGTTTTTTCCGATGATATTAAAAACTGTAACGTTATTGACAATGAAAAAAATTAAAATGCAAATGTTTTTATTTTTTCTTTTTTTATATGCGTTTCAGTTACATTTCTAACAATTTTTTTTTTCATGTTTATGCATTTGAAAAAAGGACATCAAATGTTCCTCGATTGTCATGTGGTTTTGATTTTTAGGCAACTTTCCGGTTCTAAGGCTGTCGGAACATCGGATCCTACCATATTATCAATTATTTTGGAATTTAATAACGCAAAGCATACACTGCGAAGTCGAGATCCGTATTTAGAGCTTAGTATAACGTAGGTTTGCTTGTAGAAATTTTCCGAATTTTTCTGAGTAAAACAGATTATGTCTTCCTTATAAAGCAGTAAGTATCTGTGTTGTGATTGATAGTTTTTTAATTTATAAAACAAAAATCCAAACCGTGTCAGATAAATGAATTTCTGATAAAGATATTTCGTGCCCTTTAGATTAATACAAACTCAATAAACAAAATTTATATTTAAATTAATAAATCAGCTTTTCTTTGAAGATCTTTACTGCATGGAAATTGAGCTATGCGTACATGAAACGTTACTTCTACCCTTAAATATTTTATTCAGTTTCATGTTTAAGAAGTTAAATGAAAGATCAACTTAAAAGTAAAAAGTAAAGTAAAATTAATTTTAAACCGTTCCTAGTTAATTATTAATGAGGTAAGAGAATTAACTTCATTAGAAGTATCAACCCTGCTTGTTTCTTTCTACAGAATGCCAATTTATTAATTAGTCATTCAAAGTTGAGTTGAAATTAATTAACTTTTGTTAAATAGCATTAAAACGCTAAGCTTTAAACATCAAGTAGATTGTTGAAAGATGTTGTTGATGAATCAGATAACCTTCATGTTCGTAACATACATCAAAACTTTAGATTATACGTTGCATGTTAAAATAGGGAAAAATGAGGCTAATACTTAATTTAAGATTTATTTTTCCAGCACGATCAAATTGCAAGCTTATTTTAAAATTTATGGTACATTAAAATTGATCCATGTATGTTAAACTAATTAAACTTGATACTTATTTTTTCTTGTTACGATAATAATATTGAAGTTATTTTTCATTTTTGGCTGTAAAATGTTGACTTCAAATAAAAATATTTTTTTCATAGTAGTAAAATTAGCACATCATATATTTCAACTGTTTCAATATATTGGTGCACTGTTTATCATTTTCCTGAATTTTTACAGTAAGAGTTACTAGCATCCATGTTGCCAGAAACTTTAACCGTAAAATATTTCTTTACTGTAAAATTTTGCAGAAGAGAAAACGAGAATTAAAAAGCGCGAGATACGAACGAAAAGGATCGAACCTGGGACTCAATTTTTCACACTGCTTTACTATCCACGGTACCAGATGAGACACGTCAGTAGCGCGGAAATAGGGTGTCATCGGCATCTCACAGTAAGTCACGTGGTGATCAATTGGCGCTGCAATCGCAATTTTTTTATCGGTACAATTCACTGTAAAACTTTTCTGCACGGGAAACGCTACATTTTACAGTAACATGTACTAAAAAAGCTTCCTGAATTTTTAACAGTGTAAGATGGTACAGTACAATAATCAAGTTATAGTTTAAAAAAACTAAAAAATACGCTTTTCGAGAGTTTTTCTTTGCAAATATAAATGTAATATACTTAATACTATCATTAACACTGAAGATTAAACTATATTTCATGATGCTCTAACTGATTTCCCTCAGATTTTCGAAACTATTGAATATCCGATGAGTTTACATGCACATATAATACATCAACATTTAATATAGTCTAGCCTTTAGTATTAATAACAGTAGTAAATATATTACTTTTATATTTGTAAAGAACATGGATTTTATCTTTTAGTCAGAGTTGCATACACACATACATACATACATGCATACATCCAAACAAACAAACAAGCAAACAAACAAACAAACAAACAAACAAACTAATGAAACTAATAAACCAACTAATGAAACTAATAAAAGCGTATTAATGACTGTACACATACAAGTTGTAAAAATAATAGTCGTGTTAATTTACTCGAAGATTTTCAATATGAATATTTGGTATGTCTGTACGTTCTTAAATACATATGTGCGTTGTATATCTAAACGAAAAAGACAGGGGGAGAAGAAATAACTTGGACGAAGTTTCAAACCAATTATTTTGTAAATATCACTAAATTTATATTGATATTGTGATAGGGAATCGATCCTAGAAAGCTACTATGTATATGTAAGTTATTTGGGACAATTATTATAGTTTAACAAGCGATCTACCATACTTGAATTACATAAGCAAGAAATTAACTAATGTGAAATTGTTCAACGATTGAAAGTGGCCCAGCAGGCGATTTCCTATACAAATAAAAGGTTAAAAAACTTGGACATGATGGTGACGGGTCATGAAGAAAAAGAAAACGCACAGTTAACACATCAAGATACCGAAAAGTGGTCAAAAAATGAGTTTAACGAAATCTTAGAAATTCAATGAGAAAGGGTTCTAGAGGGGTGAAGATCAATTAAGAAACCGCTCATTTGATGGTAATAGTTGAGCTTGATCTTCTCCCTTATAAAATGAAAGAGGCTTAAAAGCTAAGAGCAAAGAACAAACGCACAAAACTTCAAAAGCGGAAATAACTGTTAAAGCGGGCCGCAGATGATTGATGGCAAACATTGGTCTTCACAGATGAGAAACTGTTCGCGATAGAACAAGCTCAAAATAGCCATAATGATAGAGTTTGGTTAGCAGAGGCACCTGGCACCTTTTGAATTGTGCGCGGCTTCAACAACGTCTATCTGCAATGGCTTGGGGTGGGTTATGTGCTAGTGTGAAAACACCGCTTGTTTTGCTTATCAAGGGATAAAAATTAATCAGCAAATGTACTGCAAACTCATTTGGGAAGATGCTGTCTTACCTTGGTCACCAATGTTCTTTGAAAACCAAAGATGATCCTCCCAACAGGATTTTTTAATGCATTCAGAGCTGAAGACACTCAAGATTGGTGCAAGACACATTTTCCGAACTTCATAGGAGCATTAGAATGGCCCCCGTATTCCCCAGGTTTGAACCCAATGGATTATTCTGTTTAGTTTATCTTGAAGATAGAGGTTTGTACTATTGTCACAAAACTTTGGCATCCTTACAAAAATACTTATGGAAGGAAAGGGATGAAGTATCAATAAGTGAGTTGCGGCCCGTAACCGAAAATTTTGTGACACGTCTAAAGCTCTGTATTAATGCTAAAGGTAGCCACACTGCAAACGTTTAAATATATTAGACAAAATAATGCATTCATACTTATTTTAAAGTTTGGTTGCAATATTTTCATTAGCAATAAAGTTATAATGTATGATGTGTGTCCAAGTTATTTCTTGTCACCCTGTACACTCTACATAAATTCTGGTTTGGGTAAAATGGATACCTAGCCCGAAATGCAAGGGAGTGTTTCTTCGCAATTACACTTCTTCCTTACCTGTGTAAAAAGGAGTAATAATGCAAATGTATTATAAATTAGTTTCATACTAAAGCAGTAAATAACCGCCCCTAAGCCAGGGCTAAGGTAGAATCATGCAATACACAAACAGCTCGTTTATTCCATCCATGGACTGCAGTTTCGTGCACTCTGTTGGAGGCAGAAATTCTCTGATAGAGCGAAGAGAGCCAACTTTTGTTGACTGTCTTTGCTCTATATGCTCACAACATTTCCGTAGATTTTTTTTCTGTATTAGTATGACTAGATTTGTTAGAAAGCTTTGAGAAATAACTGAGACATGAAGATATAAATAAAATCGTAAGGCTTAACTCGATAAACATGAAATAAATGAAATGCCTCAACAGCAGTGCATTAAAAAAAGAGTGGAACTGTTTTCTTTGGTACGATTTCCATAGAAACGAAGCAAAATTTCTAAACTTGATACGAATATTTTAAAGTAACCGAGTATAGGCGTCCTACATTTATTTATTATATACAAGCCGTGTACCGTGCCCTGCCCGGGTTCTGCCGGGTGATGTGTTTCAGTGAAACTCGTTCATATTCTTTTCAGCATTAAAGTGCACGTCCATATACATAAATGGCTACTTCTGTAAACAATGGCTATTTTTTCTGTTTGTGTTAAATAAAAAAAACTGTATTACCCGAAATACAAATGCAAGCTACAAATAATGTTTAAGTAAATAGGAAATGCTATAAGCTTGGTGTATTAAAATAAATGTATATTTACAGTATCAATCTCTCTGGAGTCAACCATTTCCAAATATTGCACGTTAAATAAGTCCCATTATTAGTTTCTATCCTCGTGACTACATTGGTGAGGTAAAAACATCTTATGTACCTTATTTAGAAAAAATTTGACTATAAACACTTTCTATTTTCTAGCTGTTGCCAAATTTCTCTTTTTATTAAGCCCCATTAGCGATTATTGGCACAGATGATTATAAAAATTCTGAGAAAGCAATAAATTTCATACCTACTCCAGAGAAGCCTTGGTTCAAAATTTTCATCATGATGACTATTAATATTGTTGTTGCGAGGCAACCAAATTTTGCAACAATGGACTGAAAATTTAATTATTTAATGGGGAAATTACATGAAATTTACTGTTTTCCATAATAACTTTTTAAACTAAGCTTTTTAGAAATAAATTATAGCTTATCCTGCTCCCTGTTACTGTAGCTATCTACGGTGAAAAAATGGTTAAAATCGGTTCAGTAGTTTGGAAGATTACCCCGGACATACATCCATCAAAAGTAGTCATTGATGTATATAGCTTAAACTCTTTCTTTTTGTTCAAATTATAGCGCCCTGTTCACGATGAATTATAGTCCGTCGCAGTTATGGTTTGATTTCAGCATAAAAGGATTGCTTGCACTTGCAAAATTTTATTTGGATCAATTTAGGTACAGAAAAAAACTGAAGGGAGTAATGTTTAACCATATTTGTTTGAGGTATTGCTAATTTTATCCGCATTCGGAACTTCATTTTGAGGAGCCAGAGCTAGTCGTCCTTCAGCAAACTTGAAAAAGAACACGTTTTGCTTTGAACTGTAATAATTAATCGTGATTGAATGTTGAAAACTTTTCACATTCACATTTTATGGAATAAACATTTCCTTCAAAGCATCTACGCTCGATTTCAGAATATCTTTCTCTTCAAATCCAAGAAATTTTGTAAACGATTCATTTTTGCAGCCATTCAAAAGCGATTTGAAGGGTCGTTTTCTGAAAATTGACATTTTTAGAGGAATTAAATAAGCGGAACTTGAAAATTTCTTTAGCGTCATCTGCAGCACAAAAGAAATCTTTAACAAATTTCTCAGGAGTCCTTAAACTTTTGCCATTTATTTTAAGAAATCTTAATGATTTCACTAATGCTTCTAGATGGCAGTTAATTTTCAAACTTCATTAATGCCCATAATTCATTTCCTCTATCTCATTTTCACGTTGCGCTTAGGAACTTTTTTAATGATAAGGTGACGGTATTTTGTTCAGAAACGTAAAGTTCCCACTTTAACTGCTGTTATGATGATTTTGTTTCTATTCATGTATTATATGGAGCGCGAAACGACTGCTAGCCGTTTAGAGAAATTAATTCAATGTATATTTCATTTAAAGATATAAGTAGTACATGAAATGTTAAACTGCTTGCTATTTAAGGGAAAAGAGAAAATAAAGTTGCTAATTTTAATAGTCTAATGTACAATAATTGTTTACGTATTTAAAGTACATTATATATACTTGAAAAAAAAAAGATTATAAATGAATCCGAAAACTAGTATAAGTTCATAAAATAAAGAAAGCCTCTCGTCGAAGAGCCACTTAACTGAAAACTGCAAAAAATAACTGTTGTTTTTGCAGCATAATACTGAAAATGGAGGTTTCAGTTTAAAACTGTAAAATGCACCGTAATAAAATGTAAAACTAACTGTTGTATCGTTTATTGCTGAAAAACTACCAATTTTACTGTTTATTACTGTTAAGTTAGCAATTTTGCAGTTTTTTACCGTAAAATTAGCTGTATCATACTGTAAAAAAACAGTATAATAATGGCAGCAGAAGTTCCAGTTTAAAACTAAAATGCACAGTAATAAACTGTAAAAATAGCCGTTTTAGTTTATTACTGCAAAACTATCAATTTTCCATTTTATTATGGTTAAAAAACTTGGTAAAAGTTATATTTTTTAAAATTTTCGAGATTATACTGACGTAGTTACCACTCATAATTTTAGTAAGAATATTTACCGCTCGTCCAAAAGTTAAAAGTTGCAATTGAAGTGACTAAAATGGTAATTAGAGATTACCAGACATGATTATAAAATGAAAAGTTCTTTGTAGATAAAAGCGAAATAGAACAGTTTATGGTAAATTTAAAAAAGCGAAGCTTTAACGTACTTGGAAAATCTAAAACTCCCTTTTCTAAGTTTAAATCCGAATACTAAATACAAAAGGCGAGATTGTGTACAAACTTAACCTTTCTGTCAAGATAATGAGTGTATAAATAATCGAAACCGCAACTAAGATTAAACTTTCTGAATAATTCGCATATGTAAGACACGATAATAATCATTCATGATTAGAGCTTTCCGTACCGTTCGTACTGCTCGATACTTTAGAGTGCATAATGCAGAAGATAATAAATTATTTTGTTCAACGATGCACATGACCTTTATCAATTAGATAAATTATTTTCTCCAAAATTTATGATGTTGAACGAAGATTAGGGTGTTACCAAATGATGGGTATGTGCGTTTATTTTTGCTTTGCGTGTGTCATTTCACTGGCAGGTCGTAAAACACGAAGAATTAGAACACACATTACGAATGCTTTATTTGCTACATTATAGAGTCGACCTGTTGAAACATAATTTTACTCTTGGGTAGTTAGGAGATTTATCCGTTTGAGGTTTGAAGAAACAATGTACGGAAAGTTGTAGTTAATCGTTTTCTTGAGTCCGTTATGCGGTGTTAGGAATCGGTGAAAGACGGCAGGCAGCGAAATGGATTAGATGTGATTTATGGGTTGTGTATCCCTTAACTACTTTCTATTAAAGCACTGTAAAAAATAGATGCTGTTTTTACAGTATAATACAGCTAATTTTATAGTGGCAAACTATAAAATTTCTAATTTTACAACTGTAACTGTAAAATTGTTCACTTCACAGTACTAAACTAAAATTTCTACTTTAGAGTAATAAACTATAAAATTGCTAATTTTACAGTTTATTACTGTGCATTCGAGTTTTAAGCTGTAACCTCTGCTGCCAGTAATCTACTGATGTTTTTATAGTACAATACAGCTAATTTTGTGGTGAAAAACTGTAAAATTGCAGTAATAAACTATAAAATTGCTGCTTTTCAGCAATAGACTGTGATTTTTGCTAATTTTACAGTTTACTACTGTGCATTTTGCAGTTTCAAACTGGAATCTGTGCTGCCAGTATTGTACTGTAAAAACAACAATTTATTTTATGCAGTGCATATTCAATATCATTTTTGTACTTATTGTCCATACACTGAAAATAATAGATGTTGTTTTTACAGTATAATATAGCTAATTTTATAGTAATTTGACAGTAATAAACTGTGAAATTACTAGTTTGCAGTAGTACACTATAAAATTTTCTAGTTCACAGTTATAAACTAAAATTGCTAGTTTGCAGTAGTACACTATAAAAATACTAGTTTCACAGTTTATTACTATATGTTTTACAGTTAAAAACTGGGACCTCTGCTGACAGTATTACACTATTGTTTTTATAGTATAAGACAGCTAATTTTATGGTAATAAACTGTAAAACTACTAAATTTACAGTAATAAACTGTAAAATTACATTAAAATTTTACAGTCATTCTGCAAAATTGCTAGTTTTACAGTAATAAACTGTAAAATAGCTGGTTTTACAGTTTGTTACTGTGCTTTTTCAGTTTTAAACTGGAACCTCTTCTGCCAGTATTATACTGAAAAAACAACTGTTTATTTTTTGCAGTGTAGGATATATCCATTGAGAGGGAAACCTTTTCTATTTGCCTCATTGTGCTTTGATTAAAATGCAGTTTCAAATTTATAAAAACCGTAATTCAGCTCTCCTTACTAATATTACAAATGCTAAAGTAAGGATGTTTGCTGCGCATTCACGCCTTAACTACTCTACAGATCATCATGCAATTTTGAGTACTCGTTGTCTTATTTTTTCGAAGTCTGAAAACAAATGTTTCGAGAGTTTTTTCCCTTAAAAATTCAGTTTAACAACGGTGTAAATTTTGGTACTTGGAAAATCTGGAGTAGAGAACTTCCATACGTGGAACAGGTGATTGACAAATTAATACGAACATCTGATCAACTAAAAAAAACTTTATTAATGGCGAATGGAACCCTTCTTAGCATTAAGAAGACTTCATTGCGACGCCAGATTGATAAACCAGGCAGTCTTTAAAATATCCCCAATTATGGTTCTATCTTTTTCTCTTTATACTAATAGATAAAATATTTTCCGCTTTTGTTTTGAATACTTTATTGAATACTATGCTGCTTGTCTAAAAACAACTGAAAGCAAAGGTTTAAATATGTCGAACAGTAATGATTATTATCTCTCCAAAAATCTAAACATTTTCATACACATACATAACATAGAATTGATAATACATTATTTTTTATTTTCTACAACATTGCAAAATTAAACTGTAATTTTTACAGTATAATACTGGCAACAGAGATTCCAGTTTGCAACTGGAAAATGCACAGCAATAAAATGTAAAATTAGCAGTTTTACAGTTTATTACACAAAACCATCTGCATTATACGGCAAAAACAGCAGTAGAATACTATCAGCAGAGTTTTCAGTTTAAAACAGTAAAATGCACAGTAATAAGCTGTAAAACTTGCAATTTCACAGTTTGTTTCTGTAAAATTAGCAATTTACAGTTTATTAGTGTAAAATTAGAAATTTTAGTTTATCACTGCAAAATTTAGCAATCTAGGGTAAAAGCACCAGTAGTCGGCCATTTAAGAGATCTTTGTTCATCCTGGCTAACCTAGAACTTTCAGCTATCAATACAGCAACAAACAAAGTAAAACTTTAGAATAAACCTTTCTGATAGTGAATTACCTACTTGTTTCAGAAATTTGAAAAATAAATTATGTTAAAATCCAAGAGCTGTTGTCAACACTAGTAAATGCTCCAGTAGTCGGCCACAGAAGCTTAGCTGAAAAATAAGCGGAATAGCAATCTTTTATGACGGGCACACCATTCAAATTTAAATGACTCATTACTACTTCAAACAAAGTACCCAAAACTGAACTGCCACTGGTTGATGATTGAGGATAGGTACATGAATGTGTGAATACGTCATATCTGATTTTGAATTAAAAATGTACTATTTATGAGGAGTTTTATGTCATTGCGGCCGACTACTGGGGACTGGCCGACTACTGGAGCACTTACCCTTTTCAGTTTTGTTTCTATAAAATTAGCCGCATTATACTGTAAAAACATCTACACTGTTAAAAATTCAGGAAACTTTTATGGTAAATATTACTGTAAAATGTTGCATTTACAGTAACAAAAATATTTACAGTAAATTGTACCATAAAAAAGAAACGATTACAGCGACAGTTGATAAACCACGTGACTTACGGAGCGAAGCACGTAATACTCAATTTCTGTTCGCCGTGTGTGGTCTATTCGGTACAGTGGATAGAGAAGCGAAGTGCGATAACTGCGTCCTTGGTTCGATCCTAGCTGCTTTCATCTTGCATTTTTTAACTCTACTTTTCTCTACCGTAAAATTTTACAGTGAAATTGGATTTTACGGTGAAAGTTACTGGCAACATGAATGCCAGTAACTTTTACCGTAAAATTTCAGGAAAATTTTTAACAGTGTATTTTTTACACTGTAAGATCTCTCGAAGGAATTTCGTGGAAAAACTTTTCTAGGACTGAAACGTAATCTGCAAAATATAAAAAATACCTTTTAATCACCCTTTCTGTGCTAAAAATTACGGCGATAGCTTTCATTAATATTCTATTTCTGCTGAATCATAATGCCGAAAATAATCTAATCGCAAGTGGAAATGGCAATAATCACGAAATGTTGTCATTAGATTCGATATGTCATTATATCAAGGAGCCTCCTTTCCCTTCATTTGTATTGAAAGTCACGTGGTTTGGCATTAAGGCGAACCTTTTTCGATCCGAACTTGATTTTTGAAACGTTTTTTCTGTTTTTGTAGGAACTTGATTTTTCTGGAATTCTGTTGGAATTCAGGTAATTAATTGAGAACGATTAATTGATTTATGCTTCTATGAGTTCCCGTACTTTTCTGCTTTTCTAAGTTTTTGTTCAAGAGTTTAACCCTAGTTGTCGTTAGACTAGTCGTGTCGTGACTAGTGTCTTTAATTTCCATTCTAGTACTATTATTAATAGGGCCATTCCACCGTTACGTACGGGAGAACTCAGATTCGATAATTTACAAATATTTTGCTACACTGTAAAAAATAGATGTTGTTTTTACAGTATAATACAGCTAATTTTATAGTAATAAACTGTAAAAGTTGCTAATTTTACAGTAATAAACTGTTGAATCGCTAATTTTACACTAATAAACAGTAATAAACTGCAAAATTGCTAATTTTAGTTTATTACTGTACATTTTACAGTTTTAAACTGGAACCCCTGCTGCCAGTATTATGCTGTTATTTTTACAGTATAATACAGCTAAATTTTACAGCAATAAACTGTAAAATTAGTAACTTTACAGTAAGAAACAGTAAAATTACTAGTTTTACAGTTTATTACTGTGCATTTTACAGTTTTAAATTGGAATCTCGGCTGCCAGAATTATACTGTAAAAACAACAGTTCATTTTTTGCAGAGTACTATTATTGATAGGGCCATTCCACCGTCCCGTACGAGAGGAGTCAGACTCAATATTTTACAAACATTTTGTTACAGAACCTAATATTTTAACTAAATAAGAATTAACCCATTTTTAATCTTTGCATTTTATGCAAAGATACTCTTGATATAGTTATATTTTTATCGAACATTTTTGTTGATTTAATTTTTTTTAGTTGTACGCGTCACATGCGAGCCATCCAAAGTAAACCTCTTGCAACGGGCTTTATGAACGAGATAATGGGGGAGTTTCCTTCAGTCAAAAGTACGACTTTTTGTTACTGAAATTGATAGAATGATATAAAAAAATAACATGGGCCCGGAAAATACTTTAATTTTCCCAGCAGTTTTTTTTAATTAATTTTTTTGAATACCCTACCTTGAATACGGGGCGTGGTTTTTGTGACGTCAGTGGTGCACCTAACAGCTCTCTTTCCAATAATAACACCATTTTGCTTGACTTGCGTTGTCCAATCGCAGGAATCGGTGACGTCACGACCTTCGTCATCTCACTACAACCAATTAGATTTCGCGCTTACATGCACCACTGACGTCATGCGCAGATGTTTTTTTTTTTTTCGGAATAGCATCTGCGCACCGGTTAAAATAATTCATAAAAAATATATAACTGTGTCAAAAAATTAAAAAAATGGTCCATTCCTATGTTTTGAAGCATGCTCTTTCAAAAAAAAATAATAATACTTTTGAAATTTCGGAAACTCCCCCATTGTCTGCTCGTTTAATTTAGCGATGAAAAGGCTCCAATCTAAATAAATATATCTCAATTGTTGTTAAATAATAATTTAAACCTTTGAAAATATTAGGTGCAGGGTCGAAAAGTAGACATTTTGTCCCGCACATGATGGTGCACGTGCTTTTATTTCTTTCCTAAGAAATATTTTACTCAAATAATTGCACTTTGTCTCCAGAAATTTAATTTTTTTTTCAAATTTTCGTATCTAAAAAACTTTGAGTTAAATTTTTTCTCTAAAAATAATACAGTCGCTTGATTTAAACATAATTCTAGCGTTTTACGTTTAAGCTAAATAAAAGCTATATTGCATTTCATTTATGCACTGAAAAAAATAGCTCGCAATTTTTAACCAAATAGCTGTCTGGTTATTTTCCAAAAGAAATGTTTTCAAAAAAGGCTATTTTATGTTACACAATGAAATGAAGTTGTAAATTTTTAACTTCATCTATTTGTAAAGAACTTCTACTTCAACAAACTTGCACTATATTTCTTTTGTTGGTTTTTCCTTACAAAGTGCTTTTAAAGGAGACTAATAAGCGTAATTATTGCAACCCTCCTTTAATTAAAAAAGATTTACTACCGTTGGTTTCGAAAAGATACGTGTAAATTTAGAGCTAGTCATAAATATTTCTTTATTTAATTGGACATAAGGAAATAATTGACGTTCGCGTGTTCTGAAGTAAGAGGAGGAAAAGATGTTGGCGATGGAAAGGTACTTCTTTATTTAAAGAAAATCATCAGAAGGGATTTTATTTAATAACTAACAATTTGAAGTATATAAACCATGTTTAAATTATAATAGAATCTAAAAGGTTTCGTAAGTTTAGGTTTAAAATTGAGAGGCGATCTTGTGAATGTTTTACAATCAGTTGACATAAAAGCACACGGGGCAAAGTGGATGAAAAAAGTGAAGTACATTTCGTTTACTTATGCATTCATTTATTTAATCACGTAGGTATTTATTAATTTAACTTATGCACAATCTTTTACTTATTAATTCACTTATTTTATTATTTCACTTTTTATTCACACATTTCTTTTTCTCATGTACTAATTAATTCATTTATTTGTTTTTTATTTGTTCGTTTATATTTTCATTAATAATTCCGTTTAGAGCTCAGTTATTAATAATGTCAGTGTGATGGATCAGATACTTACAGCATTTCCTCTATAACCTCTTTGAAGAAGATACAAATGTGAATATCACTTATTTCATGAAAATCCATTCTTTATTTGAGAACGTAAGTTTTAACTAAAGTAGAGGAATGTAGGCAAAGTGAAATGGATAAGATAGCATGCCTGTTTCAAAATGATAAAATTGGAAACTTGTTCTGAAAATCTGTGTACATTAAGAAGGAATAATATATCTTGTAATACACCTTGCCTTGAAATTTTTCGTTTTTGGTAGTTATTTTGCAACTTCAAAAAAAGGTGAACATTTTTCACCTCCAAAAACCAAGGGAGAAAGTGAAAAATGCAATATTTTTGGAATGAAGCATTTTCTATTTGCTGAGATACAGTAATTTTCATCAAATAAATGCGTTAATAAATGAAAAACTGAATTATTAATGAAAAGATAAATGAATGAATAAATGAACAATTAGTGAATCAATTGACACATGAGAAAACTAAGTGAGTGAATAAAAAAAGGAATTATTACCCAAAAAAAAGTAATAAGTAAAAGATTCTACATCAGTTAATAAATGAAGAAATAATGATTTAATAAATGAATGCCTAAGTAAACTAAATGAACTGTTTCACTTTTTTCATCCACTTTGCCCCTTGTTCTTTTGACAAATTACATTGAACAATCAAAATCAAACCGTGTCTCATATAAACTAAATAAGGATTGTACTGGATATCAGCAAAGCTCAATTAATAGTTAAAATAATTATTACAAAAAAAAATCATTTTATAATAACGAGAAATATTTTGGAAAAACCACGAATGTTACAATAAACATATCACATTTTGAAAAATATTTGAAAAATTTTTTTGGTCTATCTTTGGAGTTATTTTTTGACAGGAATCAACTACATGACTAAGAACTTTGTTAAAATATTACTAGAAAGGTGGCGTTGTAAACTGAAAATATTTTACCATTTCACTTTGCCTGACATTTCTCTACATGCTCATTTCCAGATAGCTCGTTCATGCTATTTAGAAACTTCAGTTTGATCTTTATTTTGGACTCATCGGCTAGGAATAGACAGTAACCAAGCTGAGTGCATAAATCATCTTATAGAAGTTAAGAGACATCTGTCATAACCATAAGTCTACACTCACTATAAAGTTTCCTATTTCATGATGGACACAAATGCATTACATGTACATACACTGTAAAAAATTAATGTTGTTTTTACAGTATAAAACAGCTAATTTTATAGTAATAAACTATAAAAATTGCTAATTTTACAGTTATAAACTGTAAAATTACTGATTTAACATTTTAAACCCGTGCATTTTACAGTTTTAAACTTCAACCTCTGCTGCCAGTTTTATACTGTTGTTTTTACATTTTATACAGCTAAATCGTACGGCAATAAACTAAAATTACTAACTTTAGAGTAAGAAACTGTAAATTGCTAATTTTAGAGTTTAGTACTGTGCATTTTAAGTTTTAAATTGGAACCTCGGCTGCCAGTATTATACTGTAAAAACAACAAATCATTTTTTGCAGAGTACAAAAACATACATGTAGGGGTAAGTGGTGTACCTCGGACCTAGGCTGATTACAGCTCTGCTTATTAAAATATTTGAATAGCAATATGTGTAGTTGAAATATGTACCTCTAGAGGTCTCACTGCATGCCTTTCTGTTATGTTGAAAGCTCATCTGATTGAAATATTATTATAAAAAGAAATCCACCATTCAAAAGTAAGTTTTTCCGGTTACTTTTGGGTATTTTTATTCTAAAACATATATTGTTTATTATGAAATGAGGGTCATGCATTATACAGTCATGTTCTAGCTATAACACCGTGTGCTTGAAACAAAATTAATCCTAACTGTAACACAATGGTCAGCTACTTTGTTTTTTATAACCAAGTGGTGTACCTCGAACCCAATACAAGTGGTGTACCTTGGACTGGTCCAAGGTACACACTTCTGCAGTGCATAACAATTACAACTCCTATAATTTCATATTCTTTAGTTTTTTGAAATGCCTTTTAAAATTCAACTGAAATGTTTCCTTCCAAAACTAAAAATTTTAACTTAAATTATAAACTTAATATGCAGTTTTGCAACTGCATAATCATGATTTATGGTAAAGCTAATGATGGATTCTTAACTACATTTATATGTGCAATACATTGCTAACTCGGTTATTCCATCCAAGGACTGCAGTCCTTGGACGGTTTATATAACGGTGAATGAAAATATTTTTTGAAGATTTTGATTTCCTTCCATCTAATGTCAATGATTGCTCAGTGCAAAAGCAAGAAGAAAATAACACGCAAAATGATTTTACTGGTGTGTCAACACTTAAAGCTAGTACTTTTTTGCCAAGCATTGTCACTCCCCTGAAGAAATAAGGCTATATCCAAAGGCACTACCGAAAAAATGACCCCATAGGGGAAGACCTAAAAGAACGTCTTGTATTTTGACCGATACATCCCGGAAAGAGCGTCTTGAAATAGAATAGGCTAAAAGGTGGCAATGAAACAAGTAAAGCAAACTAAGACAGTAAAATCCCCGACCAAGCCAGCTAAGAGATAACTTTATTATTCTTCAGAGTCTGAACTTGAGAATATTGAAGATTTTTATGAGGAATCCAATAATTCAGAGGAAGATTTTAATGAGCTAGAAGATGCAGATAACATTAATATTTAGATTGGCGATTTTGTTTTGGTGAAGTTTGCTGGCAAATAAGCTATCAAGTCTTTTCTTGCAGAGATTATTTCTATTGCTAATGATGAATATGCAGTTAAATTTGCAAAAAAAAAAAAAAAAAAATCCAAACTGTGAGAAGTTTACAAGAGAAGATCCTACCATTTATGGAGTCGAAAAAAAAAAGGATATATTCAAGCTACCACACCCAATACTATCTAGTGAATCAGAAAGGTAGCTCCAGAAGTTAACATTTGGAATTGACTTATCCAATTACAATCTTGGTTGGAAATAAGTGCAGCTTAAAAAAAACTATCTAGCATGGTTTTCAGGAGATAGAGAATCTTGGTATTTTTAAAAAGGGAAACGTGACAAGATAATAAGATCTAACTTTTTATTTATCTTTGAAACAAATTAAAAATGTATTTCTAAATTTATGTGTGGTTTACTGATTGATAAATAGTGATGTTCTTACTGAAAATCATGTTTTCTTTACCTGTTAATCATTGGTCCAAGGTACACCATCCCAAAACCCAAGGTACACCACCGGTGGTGTACCTCGGGTCTATGTGTATTATTATGTTTATTACAAAAAATGTAATTGAAATAAGTTTAAGAAAATTTTAAGATAATTATATGTAGTGTAAAAAATCATAAAGTTTCAACTTATGGTATTTGTTTTTAAATTTGGCAAATAGTTATGAAATTAAAAATTGAAAATCAAAAATAGGTCCGAGGTACCCCACCTTCCCCTACGTATAAAAACGTTGTAAAAAAGACATGAAGAAAAAGTACAACCTTTTACTTACTATAAATATGTCAAGTCTACAATGCCTAAATTCTTGACTTTTATTACTTGGTACTATTTATAACGAATGCGTAGTGCGTAGTGTACTAAGTGACATTTGATTATCACTTTAAAAAAGAGACATCTGTCGTAACCACAAGTCTACACTCACTATAAAATTTCCTATTTCACGATGGACACATGTTAAAAATGCATTACCTAGCAATGCTTCCTGTACCTTTAAAGGGAAATATGTTTACCTTTATATTACATGTTAATATAACCGTAATGTTACTGAAAAGGATTTTGAGTGTCGCTGCTAATGCCAAAAGTCATGAAACTGATCTTGCATTCAGTCGAAGAACCGGGAATGAATCATTTATGACCTTGAGGAGCTCGAAAAATGCGGGAGAAGGGGAATCATTACCCGAAAATGTTCCCAGAAGAAAATATAGATGCAAATGGACTTGCAAATTTGGTTTGGATATGGATTTTGAAGTTTGTTGGCGCAACAGTGAGGATTCGAATTGAAGCAAAGCCGAGGTTTATTTAAAATTAATGCTCTTATGAGCCTTCAATAAAGGAAAGTATCTGTCTGAAAACATAAATTACATTTGAAGTGTGCATTTATAAATATTTTAAAATCAATGCGATGTGGCATACATAAATGTTAATCCCACCACAAAAGGGGGGGGGGGGATATCATACACATCATTACTTTATTTTGTTGTACTTTAATACTTTGCTCAATTAACTTTTGTTTTGTGTTCAAAGCTTTTGATTTATTTCTTTGACGTTAGAAAACTAAATAATGAGTAATAAGATATAATTAGTGTATTTATTTTATTTTCAAACGATAATTTTTATTTTTGGTACTTTAGTCTTTGATTTTTCATTTTAGAAGTTTCAAGAAGCTAATGTCATTTTATTTTATTTTTTAAAAGAATAACCTACTTTATATCGTTTCATTTTATCATAAAACTAAGGCATCATTCATTGCTAAGTCATAAAAATGGTAACTATTATTACATTATTGACATTATATCGATCTTTTTTTTATGTAAAGAAAAATATTTTGCATAAATTAATAATAAATAGCAAGGCCAGCTGGCTATATAAGTGATTCTCACACATTTTCTTTTTTTTTCTCATTTTCTTTTCGTTAAAATCATTATTTTTAAATAAATATTTCGCTTCACAATTCCACCTTCATTCATTCAAAGTAAATATCTCCAAGCATAATTTAACTAAAATGTTCTCCGCCTGCGGTTGCAGTGACAAACGGAATCCTTAAATGGAAAACTGTGAGGAGTTAATTCGTTTGTTAAGTCAAGGGGAAAAAGTAACCAACACGATAATAACAAATCAAGCGAAGAGAGTTATTAATGATGCACCATTTTCTTGAGCAAACAAAAGAAGTCAACTATTTTTAAGATTAATTATCCTACAATTAAGGATAAAAGTACGATAAGCGAAAAATTATCTTCTACAAAGCTACGAAAGCGCTTGTGCTTGCTAATGACTTAGATTTTTAGGGAGTTTAGACGGTGCTTGCAGATAAACTAAACTCTTTATTAAGCCTCAAAAATATTTCCTCGGTGTAAGATTAATGTAAGCGAATGGAAATTTTTCATTTCTGAAAGAAAATCTTTTCTCACCTTCAAAGCTAGTTTGCCAAGTTATGTGATATCCTTAGGGTAATAGTGGCTGAAAATTGGCTGCGTTAAGCTTTATACATAATAATAATAATGCCGCAATTTGTTTAGGATTTAAATTACGTTTTTCACAGAAGTCTTGCTATTAAATGAGAAAGTTGAAAAAGGAAATATTTGTGGAATAATAAAAATGTGCCTAGACTTCAATTCGTTATTTATTTAACCAAAAGACAAAATAGATAGATATTTAGATAGATAAATAGATAGAAAGAGAGAGACAAAAAAATCTTGTCAATTGAATTAAACTTTTGCGTAAGAATATATCTAAAATTTAATGACAAGCAGAATGTTGAAACTGGTTAATAGTAAGCATTCAATACTTTACTTTATATTTATAACTTTACTTTATATATATACTTTATATGTATTACTTTTATGATTGCAAAGAACGGGAATTTTATCTTTTATTCAGAATTACATACACGCATACATACATACATACAAACAAACCTACAGTGGAAACTAATAAAAACGAATTAAAAAAACATTTATTGTTGCACAAAACAGCCTGCAGAGGCTTCAAATATGTTAGGTCCTTGTTTCTTTGCATGATTTTTTGAAGAACATGGACTCTACTTCTATGAAATACAGTTCAATTTTGAAGATTTACAGAGACAGTATTTGTGCGATGGTCTTTTGTTTCGGTAACGGACGTATCTATTAAAAAAACATTTATTGTTGCACAAAACAGCCTGCAGAGGCTTCAAATATGTTAGGTCCTTGTTTCTTTGCATGATTTTTTGAAGAACATGGACTCTACTTCTATGAAATACAGTTCAATTTTGAAGATTTACAGAGACAGTATTTGTGCGATGGTATTTTGTTTCGGTAACGGACTTATCTATTAAAAAAATATCTATTGTTGCACAAAACAGCCTGCAGAGGCTTCAAATATGTTAGGTCCTTGTTTCGTTGCATGATTTTTTGAAGAACATGGACTTCACTTCTATGAAATACAGTTCAATTTTGAAGATTTACAGAAACAGTATTTGTGCGATGGTATTTTGTTTCGGTAACGGACATATCTTATGAGATACGTCCGTTACGAGGAAAATGCTAAAATTTAAATATTTTTCCTTCGAAATGTATCTGTATTATATGGTAGTAAAAACTACAGTCTTCATTAAATTCATGAAAAAAAAAAAATAATATTTCCTAGTCTTTGTAAGCTGTTTTTTTAAAAAACTGATACGTCTGTTACATTGGAATTGCCCTATACTCTGCTAAAAATAATGTTGTTTTTATAGTATAATGCAGCTAACTTGATAGTAATAAACAAAAAATTTCTAATTTTATAGTGAAAAACTGTAAAATTTCTCATTTTACAGAAATTAATTGTAAAATTTTTAATTTTAGTTTCTTACCTTGCATTTTAGTTTTAAACTGGAACCTCTGCTGCCAGAATTATACTGTTGTTTTTACAGTATGATACAGCTAAATTTCTCGGCAATAAACTATAAATTGCTAATTTTACAGTAAAAAACTGTAAAATTGTTAGTTTTACAGTTTATTACTGTGCATTTTGCCGTTTTAAATTGAAACCTTGACTGCCAGTGTTATACTGTAAAAACAACACTTCATTTTTTGCAGTGTGGTATTTTGTCGCCGTAACGGGTGTTTTTTAGCCTACTTTCCCGTTAAAAATAAAAGAAAGACGAAAAAAGTATTAAAAGTAGCTTAATGCATCTAAAAAATATCGCCAAGTCCAAAAAATATCGCCAAGTTAAAAAAAATATCGCCAAGTCCAAAAAATATCGCCAAGTTAAAAAAAAAAAAGGTAAAATGAATATCGAAAAATTAAAAATTTGAAAGTAGGGTATTGAGATGGGGAATTTGTGCGTCGGTCGGTCGGTCTGTCGGTCGGTCTGTCTGTCCCCCCCTAATAACTTTTGAATGAACATTCCGATTTGGACAAACTTTTTTTTGTTGGAAAGATCTCGGCGAGTACAGCTCATTCCCATATTTGATTTTTTGATTTGAACAATTTTTGGTTCAATTTTGAGCCGTTCAAAAAACCGGTCCCGCTATACTAACTTTTTAATGAACAGTCCGATTTGAACAAACTTTTTTTTGTTGGAAAGAACTTTTCAAGGGTACTTCATTCCCGTATTTACATTTCCGATTTGAACAATTTTTCGTTCAACATTGAACCGCTCAATCAAGCTGTCACCCCTAATAACTTTTGAATGAACAGTCCCATTTAAACAAACTTTTTTTTGTTTGAAGCATCTCGGCAAGGATACTTTATTACCGTATTTAAATTTTCAATTTGAACACTTTTGGTTCAACATTGAACCGTTTAAGCAACCTTTCTCCACCTAATAACTTTTGAGTGAACCGTCCGAATGGAATAATTTTTTTTTTGTTCGAAAGATCTCAGCGAGTGCAGCTCATTCCCATATTTGATTTTTCGATTTGGACAATTTTTGGTTTAACTTTGAATCGTTCAAACAACCGGTCCCGCGATGCTAACTTTTGAGTGAACAATCCGATTTGAACAAACTTTTTTTTGTTCGAAAGATCTTTTCAAGGATACTTCATTCCCGTATCTACATTTTTAATTTGAACAATTTTTCGTTCAACATTGAACCGCTCAAGCAACCTTTCCCCACCTAATAACTTTTGAATGAACCGTCCGAATGGAATAAACTTTTTTTTGTTTGAAAAATCTCGGAGAGGCTTTCCCATACATTCCCATATTTTGCTTTTTGATTTGAACCATTTTTCGTTCAATATTGAACCGTTCAGAAAAAAAAAATAACATTAGCGTCTACGGGGAATTTAAGTTGAATGTTGATCCTGAACTTAAAGTCGGATTTCCTTCAAACTAACTTTGTAAGAAAATGGTTTTGATAAATAATGTTTGTAACGTACTTTTCTGAGTAATCTTCTGTTAGGACTCTGATTCCGACTCCGACTCTGCAAACATGGCGGAAATGCAGGCTCAGAAAAAAAATTACTGACTGTGCAGACGATTTTTTGTTTATTTATTCATTTGTTTTATTTTATTTATTTATTATTATTATTATTATTATTATTTGGCAGACGATGTTTTTTTTTTTGTAACAAAAATTTTTCATTCACGAGAATATTTTATTCTTTATTTATATTTAACAACTGGCAACAGATTAAAAGTGAAATTCGAGACATTTTATTAACGGACGAGTTTTTTTTCTTTCTTTCTTTTTTTTTTTTTTCTTTCTTTGATAAAATGTGTTTTGATGCTCTTTGTACTTTTATTTATTTATTTATTTATTTATTTTATTATTATTATTATTTTATTTATTTTTTTTTTGAAAACGATGGAGGATTTTTTCTACGGAGGAACTGTAACAGTTACACTCTTTAAAAGGTGCGACAAAACTTTATTTATTCGTTAATTACTTTTTACGTGTCTATTTCATTTGATGAAAGGGTTATATTTTGTTTTTCGAAATCAGCTCTAAGTGCTAAAAAGGTATGTTTGACATAATTTTAAGTCTCAGATAATCAAGAGAATAATGATCAGATGCGAGAACGGCGATGTCGATGTACGGGAAAGTAGGCTCGTTTAGTTCTTGACAGAACTTCTTGTTTATAGATACTATACGTTACGGAAAAAGTGCCATTATTTCAGTATTGCTTTCGAAAATCTTCAAAATGCAACTGTATTATATGGTAGTAAAGACCATGTTCTTCATTAAGTTCGTGAAATAAAGCAAAAAATTGAACATATTTTTAGTTTTTGTTGGCTGTTTTGTAAAAAACTGATACGTCTGTTACCGTGGAAGTACGTCTGTTACCTACAGCATTTTTCTATACTCTGTAAAAAAATTTCTTGAAATTTTACAGTAAAAGTTACTGGCATTCATGTTGCCAGTAATTTGTACCGTGAAATATTCTTTTACTGTAAAATTTTACGGAAGAGAAAACGAGAATTAAAAAGCGCGAGATACGAACGACAAGTATCGAACCCGGGACCCAATTTTTCACACTGCGTTACTAGCCACGGTACCAGCAGATGAGACACATGAGGAGAACGGAAATAGGGTGCCATCTGCATCTCACAGTAAGTCACGTGGTAATCAATTGGCGCTGCAATCGCAATTTTTTTATCGGTATAATTCACTGTAAAACATTTCTTTACGGTAAACGCTACATTTTACAGTAACATTTACCATAAAAGCTTCCTGAATTTTTAACAGTGTATGAAGTTTCTCTAATCTGCTTTTCAATTTTTGAGTTAGGGTATGTTTTTCAAAACTCTCAACTCGCTTGTAGCTTTTCTTGACGAGTGATTACTTTTACCTTCAATATTAAAGGTTATTTTTGGATAATTCGCAATAAAAACAAAGACTGGTAATCAATACTTCGCAAAGAAACGCACCTGGAATAGAAACGGAAAATGAAATGTCATAATAAATCCAGCTACTCTGAATTATCAGACGGGGATGGAATTGAATCAAACTTTCTAATCTCGTTTGCTGGGAAATTACCTTTCTTTGCTGGAATAGTCGACTTAATGGATATTTAACTATGCTGCCAGATTCGAATGGAATATTATACGGACTTATCAGCAAGGGAGCTTCAAAAAAAAGAAATCTAGAAAATTTCATTTCAGTCTCGCAGGGTATTTTGCCCGTATGTATCAATTTTTCTAAATGCCTTGTTACTTTTTTTTTCTTCAGGGGGAAAAGTGCAATGTCTAGATACAATCGACAATATGAAAAAAAAAATCTTGTTTCAGTAAGATTTATGTGAAAAAGATTTATAACTTTATAGAATTTCAGTATACAGATATACCGATTTTTTTTTCTGTCGTCTAATAGATTCTGTCTATACATTACAAAAGAGAATCTAAAATAAATTCTAAGACCAAAAATTAGATAGTACAATATACAGATTTAAGTAAAGCAAATTTGCCAATGGGCTAGTCCTTAACCCTACACTGCATGATTTTTAGTTCTTTGAAAGACATATATATGTATTTTAGTGTAATAAGAAAACATTGGAAGACATTTTTAATAAATTAATTTTGAGGATAGATGGTTATATTTGCTTTAAAGATACCTAATACTTGCTTTTCATGGTTGAGTTGCCTTATGCATGGTCATAAGGAAAAATAGTCCATGTATCCAATTGGCAACGCTATGCAGTGTAGGGTTAAATAGTGAATTGGTTCTAACGCTCTGGGTAAAAAGCCATCAACAGTTTGTCTAAGCCAGTGTTTTATTACTTATCATCTTAGTTTCGTCAAATTTTGTATTTTCTCACTCATTAAGCTAGTAAAATTTGAAAAAAAAAAACAAGTCTACGTGTCTAATTTAACTGCTTAATATCATCGCAAGTTCATTATCTGTTTTAAGTCAGCCAAATATAATCTGCAAAAAATGTGATAAAATTTTTTTTTGAAGTTTTTCTTTAAGTTTTGTGTAGGATTTTTGAAGTCAGAAAATATCTGTATTTCGTCTTCGGTATAATCTGCAGAAAATCTATTTTTTTTCTTTTAGTTTTCTCTAAATTTTCTGTGGGTTTTTTGAAGCATGATCTTAATAAACTTTTTAATTACAAAAGTATTTTAATGACACATGCAAATTTTTTAAACTTAGTTTTTGGAAGATATTGTTTGAACTTCTCGTAAGAATCTGCGTGTGAAATCTGAACCCCAAACAAATCAATTTACCCAAACAAATCAATAATGCTAGAAATAAAATGTTCACTTCAAAAAGTTTGGAAAACTGGCGTGAGCCAAAATACATTCTAAGTTTGGTTTTAAGGGGTCACAGTACCTCAAAAATAACCAAACGACGAAAAAATTTTTATTGCTTATTTCAAAAATAAAGGTTATTCAAAACACCCTGGAAAAAATAGCATTGCTCTATCTCAATTATTTGAAAAGTTATGATGGACTTTAGGGCATTCACGCTATGTGTTCGAATGGAAAAGCAAAATTTTAAAGTGCTTTTTTTTCAATGATCAGTTTTTAGTGTTTCCACTAGCTGCCAGGGCAGCTAGATTAGCTTCCTGCGGCATGTTGATGCATAACGTCCCCCTTCTCTAACTTTTACCTCATTCTGAAGTTATATTATTTGATATAATTTAATGTACATTCGATTTCAAGACATACCACGCACGTGGCACGGCGTTGCACGGGCACTTCGTGCCCTGAAAGTAGTGAGAAAAAAATTTAAAGAAACTACTCCCCGCCAAGGCGGCTCGCTTACAGGCGCTTCACGCCTTTACTTTTTTCCTATATAAAAAAATCATTCGAATTATTGAGATGCTTCACGCCTTCAAGATGGTGAGGAAAGTTTCAGTAAGTTCAGCTCGCTCAAAGGAAAAAAGCAGACATAGATACTCAGTTTTTAATATAAGTAGATGGCTCTTCAACAAATAAATATTTCAAAATATTACCAGACTGCCGTGCTAAGCGCAGATGTGGTATCTGCAGGTGAACTCAAACTGAGATATTCGTGGTTAAAGTTTTGCAGCTTGTTACTTTTCATTTTTTTCTCAATATATAATTAAATTTAGTGCAACTGCTTTATAAATAGCTCGTTTAACATATTAATTATGTTTATTATTGTAATTATTTGACTACAATTAATAAATGTAGTTACTACAAATTTTCTCCTGACAGACGCGTTCATCTACTAGGGTATTTTTACCGTAAGTGACTATTACTAGTCATTTTCAGCAGTATCTGCTCAGATACGACAAAAATAGCTTAGTAATGCACTATTTAAAAATAAATATGGGAAGCGGTGACTTAACAAAGCTATCTTTTTATGCTTAATAAAGCTATGAGTATTATTGTAATGTAGTTTACGATATTTTTGTTAAATAAATTTTTATTCTACTAGGCCAACTAACCTACTTTTAGTTCTATAGTAAAATCCTTTATTAATTAAGTTATTGGTCTTAATAATTTATTAATGTGATAAATTAAAATACACTTTATATTTTACATTTGAATAACACATTTTTTACTCATTTTTATTTTTTTGCAATGGCGTATGGAATACAAAAGATATATATAGAATACAGAAATACAATACAAAAAGTAAACATTCCAACCTGCATAAAGTGCAGCTACAAACGCTTAATAAATGCAATAATTAATCATTTTTGTTGCTTACCGGCAACTGATTCCAAAATGCAAAGCGACTTTGCGGTATTATACCTTTTTCTGAATTCAGAAGATTTTTGATTATGTTATTTTTTCTTGATTCAGTGATACCAACTGCATGTTCGTAATGTTGGGGCAGTTTCATTGCAGTTTTCAGCATTCTGGTGTTAAGAAAGTCAAGTTCTTCCCATGCAGGATCGTTGTAGTTTCTTTTGTAGAACAAAATGTTCTTTCCTCTTTTTGCCTGCAAATGTACGATTTCACGTAAATAGGGCAAATTGTTGATGTCAGTGTTTCCGCTACTTGTATTCATAACTGAGCTCTCGCCACTCTTTGTTGTTCTTAAGACAGTTTTTTTGGTATTTTTTCTTTTTATAGCATAGTCCTTCCATTTGTAAAAATCATTTGGTTGCATGTCCACCACATTAACTTTTACTGAGGTAGACTTCACCGCATTTTTAAAATCGTCAAAATCATAAATCTTTTTTGTTTTATGAATTGCTTTTTCGACCTGGTGATGAAATGAATCACAGGACATAAAGGTGTGCCCTGGCTCAAAGTACTTGATTTCAATTGTGTCTGCATCAATATAAACTGAATTGATGCAGAATACAAGGAAGCTAAGAAATGCCCAATTTTTGTTTTGTGACGAGCAGTTATCCATCCATAGTACGATATTCTTCACATCACGGCAAGCCGTTGTGAGAAATTTATATATTGTACTAATAATTTCTTCTTTATTTCGCCCTCGTATTGCGTCGTGCCATAAGCATGCAACAATCGGATTTTTCGATTTTTTCCCAACTGGCACGAAACTTTCGTTGTAAACTGTTAGTCGTCGGCTAAAAATAACAGATTTGAACATCTCACATCTCGGGAGCATTATTACTTTTTCCATGTCAACAGAGTATTTCATAACTTGGTCCAACGCACCCTCATCTGCATCCTTCTTATACTCTGTTCTTGCTGCATTGGCTTTTCTAATGTGATTGTTCCACATATTACAATGGCTACAATCCATTTTCGGGCTGTCTTCAGCGTGTTCATGCAATTTGAAATGCTCACATAGTTCGCATTCTTCGTTTCCTAACTTAACAAACGAAATGTTCATCTTCGACACTTCTTTTCTGTATAACTCGTACGAACATGTGGAGTCAGGGTGTTTTTTTGTAAAGTCATCATACATTTTCGTAACAGATATGTCACTAGGTAAATAACGTCTGTTTGGGGCATGTTCTCTTCTATAATGGGCAATTTTAGGTTCAAAAGATTCGATGTGCTCAATGAGCGATTCATGATTGAATTTATTTTTTGGAACTCTTCCTCTTCTTTTGTCAAAATCGGGAGTTATTTTACTTTTCTGCTTTGAAAGGGTTTGTAATATTGAGTCGTTGTGTTTTCTATATCCTAAGGTTGTAAGAAAAAATACTTTACAAACCCTTACAGAGGTTCCTTCATTTGTTTTCAGATAAAACGCATTTGTATAGGAACGCCTTGAGTCAGTCCCGGAAGTCTTCCGTTTAACAGGCATTTGACTTATCGTGTTAAGAATAAAGCTTTTTCTGCCTTCTACAGAGCCAATATCCCAAAATTGCTCATTTATTTCCATCCGCCTATCTTCTGAGATTTTTGATCGGCACATGAGTTTACAAGTTTCAGTGCATGGAGTCAATATAGGATGAGATTCTTTCATCCTCTTTCTCTTTATGGCGCTTCTTTCTTGAAAAGAAAAGTCAAACTTTTTTCTTTTTCGTGGATTTCCTTCTTTTGTCATCAGGCTTGAACACTGAAGTTCTTCCCGTAGCTCAACGTGGTCAGGATTTTTCGATGATTCATCACATATAGGTACACTGCTGACAAGTTCAATTGGAGGATCTTCATACTGGCTAGGTGGAGATTCAGTTGATTGATTTTTGTTTACATTACTTTCAATGTCATTTCCAGGGTTTGTGATTAATATTGAAGAAGATTCGTAAGTTGTTAACTTTTTTGTGGATTTTTCAGATGTAAATATCCACTCACTACTGCAATTTCCTGGCCCATATGAGCGATCTGGATTAGAGTTACTAGGTGACCAGGAACAGTCGTTATTTCCCTCATAAACATTGTCAAGTTCATTCTGGCAAACAAAACTATTAAAACCTTCGATGGGATCGGACATATCTTCTGTCGATTTTCCATTGTCATAATTAACGTCTACGTTAATGCTAGAAGGTGTATTTACATCATTATGAATAGTACTGGAACCTTCTTCAGTGCTGAAGCTAATAGTCTTAGAAGCCGCTTTATTTTTTTTCCAAAAATCTAGCAAAATTTCTCTTCCGGAAAATACCATCGTCTCAAGCTCATGGAATTCGAACTGTGAAAGCAAAAATCATATTTTTGTTTCCAGATTTATCAATTGAATGTGTAAGATACGTTTCACAGCAGACGATGTTTAATAAAAGTATAAGAATATAAAAAATAAACGAAATTTCTACCTAAAACGAATTGTCGCAAAATTTTTATAAAAATATATTTTGCAAACATTTTGAGAATTATATTTACAGATACTGACTAATGAAAAGTTAAATTTTTATGTAATAAATCACGTTAGATAAAAATGCTTGGGTTTCTACAGTTCTATTAATCGAGCGTAAAGATAAATTTGACAGCAGACGATTTATATATTTAAATAAAAACAAACATTGAAAGAATGAAATCAAATCTTCGCGCAGAAGAATCAGATTGGAACTTTTATGAACGCTTCATTTTCAGATATCTGTGTTTTAAATAAATATCCAAATAGAAAGGGGTCAATTTTTGAATAAATATTAGTTTAAGATCGTGTTTATTTTATTATCAGGCCACATCGGCTACTCGATAAAAAGGGAAATTTAATTTTAGAGCTCTGGTAAAATGAGCTACTGCATTACTAAATGCTGTATTACTAAGGTATAATAGTCGTATCTACATTATACTAAGGGAAAAAAGGGTAACTACGCAGATACCACTTTTAATGCTTAGTATTTGTCACTTACGTCTAAACATCCTTAGCAAACGACACGAAATGAGCAGATACCACTTTTTATGGAAGAATTTTTTTGATATTTCCATTTCGTATATCAATGAAAGAAATTATATTTAGGTAAATTAAGATGCAAAGAATCACCCAGTGACAATAACTCATTTTTTTCAAAAAGTGCAGATACGACTTCTGTGCTTAGCACGGCAGAGTAGCTAGCGGTAAAAATTCTACGTAAGTGGCCCGCTTATGAGTTTCGTGTTTGATTTAGTTAAGCCTTCATTCCAAATTCTCATTATCATTGTTATCACTGTTTCATATCAACGACGGTTTGCAAGAATGGATTTCATATTTAATCATTTATTAGGCTTAATCGCTTTAAACTTGACTACTTATTAATTGATATCTTCGCTAATTAAAATCGTATAATTATATAGATTGAAACTAATGAAGCCTGAAAAATTGCCTATCTATCGGTACCTGGTTCCACTTTCAGTTCATTGGCGTTCAGGAGAAAGAAGCGTGACATAGAAAGAAAGATAGTTAGAAAGAAAGATAGTTAGAAAGATACTCAGTTTTTAATATAAGTAGATGTTACTGGAATTGCTAAAGATTTTTTTCTATTAAAGATACAGCTTTCAAAGAATATTTTTTGTACTCAGAAATATATATTTAACAGAACTGTGCATTGAAGAAGCATTTTATCAATTATTAAATTTTTTAGAGCTTGATAACCGATGATATTGTTGGCAGACAAAGAAAGAAAATTCAATGATTTAAAATGTTTATCTGTTGCCAGATTCTATTTGTTAACAATTAAAATACTTGTAATTGATTTTAGTATAAGGATTGTAAAGGGGTTTTCAATTTTTTCTCTTTATTCCGCTTTTATGAGTAGCAAATTTTACTATAATTATTTTTTTTTACTATGTCTTTTCAAAAACCTTTTCATGTCCGTGTTTACTTTGTCTTTTCAAAAACAATTAAATGTATTTAAATTCAAAATGCTTTTTGACAATACTGCAAAAAATAAACTGTTGTTCTTACAGTATAATACTGGCAGCAGAAGTTCTAGTTTAAAACTGTAAAATACACGGTAATAAACTGTAAAACTAGAAATTTTACAGTTTATTACTGTAAAGCAGCAATTTTAGTTTATTACCATAACTTTACAGTTTATTACCGTAAAATTTAGCTGTGTTATATTCTAAAAACAACACTCTAATACTGGCAGCAGAGGTTCCAGCTTAAAACTGTAAAATGCACAGTAATAAATTATAAAATTAGCAATTTTGCAGTTTATTACTTCAAAATTTTTTTAATTTATACAGTTTGTTACTATAAAATTAACTGTAATATACTGTAAAAACAACATCTTTTTTTTTTTTTTTTGCAGTGCATGGTACTTCGTTTTAATATAAGGTCGGTAATCATGATCAGAGTTTTTTTTAATTATTTTTAATTTACTCTAAGTACTTGTTTTCGTTAGTTACGTTACGTCATATACCCTAGCAGCATAATCTCATCGGCCGATAATCGGCCATTCACCGAAACCCGATGAAATTCTCATCGGCTGATGATCGGATTCGATGAGTTCTCATCGGGAATTACTTCAATATGTCTCATCGGCCAAACAGATTCCGAGCAGCAAAATCTGATGAATTTTGCTCGAAATACGATGAAATTTGGAGCAATTTACGAGCAGTGCAGTCCCGTTTCGATGGATTTAGGATCAATTTTGGATGCTCTGCTTATTTTCATCGGGAAAGTCTATCGGAAGGATATCGCTTTCCAATGAAAAGTAGCACATCGAAAACCGTGCTCGGATACTGATCGGAACGATGTCATCGTGCGTTACGGGATCAGTTTACGAGGAGTTAGATGATCGACCGAGTAAAATCCGATGAGTTGATGCTACTTGGGTAACGGTCTCACCATTAAAAACATCTCGTGAGTAAACCTCACAATCCAGTCGTGCATGAATTTCTTCACTTTGGAACTTTATAACTTGCAATTAAAAATGTGAAAAATAAAACATCAAGATAAATACTAAATTTTTTAAAAAATTTCACGACTCTAATAAACTCCAATATGCATCAAAAATTCCCATTTAGTTAAACGAACTTAATATGCTTTCTCACACCGTTGTAAGGATTCAAGAGCAAGTTTAAAGTAGACTCAAAGAACATGACGCGCGAGAATTACTCAGTTATTGTACTTTAATCTCTTTCTTCAATTTTGAGATTGTCTGGGAAGTTTTTTAAATGTGAAATTTGATATTTATACGGTTCTTTAACAAGTTTCAAAATGTCATCAAAGTTATACTGCAAACTAAGTTTTCGTAAGAAAGTGTAATTACGCTAAACATTTTTTTAATAAAAGATAGTTTGTTACTTTTGAATTATATGTAAGGATGTGGCTGGCTTTGATGTAATAAAATGTGCAGCCTCTTGTTTTGAAGTTTGTATTTTGCATTTGAGTTCGGTTCTTCTACGTGAGCATAAACTATTCAAATTATTTCGTTTGGAATTCTGTTAATTATCTCATTTTCTACGCATTTTCTCTGGGCCAGGGTTAAGATAGTTCAAGGAAACTTTTCGTGGTCAGCTGATGCACTGTAAAACAAAATGTTGTTTTTACAGTAAATAAAACAGCTATTTTTTATAGTAATTTTACAGTAATAGACTGTAAAATTGCTAATTTTACAGTAGTAAACTGAAAAATTGCTAGTTTACAGTACTAAAGAGTAAAAATGC
>JAXGGA010007078.1:0-65087 GCA_038373865.1 Uloborus plumipes
AGCTTTGTGCGTAAACTATTATTCAATCAACGTTAATGAAATACTTTTTGAAGTATTTGTATAACGGTTACTCATGATGGCACGTCTTTTTAAGACAAACTATTTAGCATTAGATTTGTTAGAAAACGTTTAGAAATAACTGAGACATAATGATATAAATAAAAGCGTAAGCCTCATTCGATAAACATGAAACAAATGAAATGCCTCAACAGCAGTGTATGGAAAAAAGAGTGGAAATATTTTCTTTCGCACGGTTTCCACGGAGACGACACAAAATTTCTAAACTTGATACGCCTACTTAAAAGTAACAGGGTATACTTTCGATGAAATTCTAGTTAACTAAAAATACGAAGGAAAGATACTGTGCTTGTTTTTTCTTAAACGTAAATTTAGCATATCTCAAAAAAAAAAACTTCTCATAGTGCAGGGTGTGACGCATCTTACGCATCTTGTTATTGTGATTCCCGTCTTGATAAGCTTATAAATATCTCATAACTTAGAAAAAAAACACGGCCCAGTTTGTGTTCTTATTCCTTCAATGCAAAAGCCGCAGGAAATACTTTTTTTTATCTGTCCCCAACAGAGTATTTGTGGAAGGCTCCGGAGCTCCTGCGTCTCCCGCTCTGTCCGCCAGAGGGCACTCCGAAAGGCGACGTGTACAGTCTGGCTATCATCCTGCAAGAGATCATCGTGAGGAGCGAGCCCTTCCTGCCCTATCATCGCCTGATGACTGTGGCCGGTGAGACAGTACGGCCTTTTCATTGCTCACTCCACGCTGCGAAACACAGGCTGTTGTTTTTTATAGTGGGCAGCCGAGGTGACAGTTCAAAACTGCAAAACGCACAGTAATAAAATGTAAAACTAGCAATTTTACAGTTTCTTACTGTAAAGTTAGAAATTTTGCAGCTTATTGCTGTAAAATTTAGCTGTATTACACTGTAAAAGCAACAATGTCCCAAGTAGCATCAACTCATCGGATTTTGCTCGGCCGATCATCGAACTCCTCGTAAACTGATCCTGTCACGCACGATGACATCGTTTCGATCAGTATCCGAGCACGGTTTTCGATGAGCTACTTTTCATCGGAAAGTGCTATCCTTCCGATCCACTTTCCCGATGAAAATAAGCCGAGCATCCAAAATTGATGCTAAATTCATCGGCACGGGACTGCACTGCTCGTAAATTGCTTCAAATCTCATCGTATTTCGAGCAAAACTCATCGGATTTTGCTGCTCGGATTCTGTTTGGCCGATGAAACATATTGGAGTAATTCCCACTGAGAACTCATCGAATCCGATCATCGGCAGATGAGAATTTCATCGGGTTTCGATGAATGGCCGATCATCGGCCGATGAGATTATGCTGCTAGGTGTAACACTAGCCAATACTAGCAGCATAGGTTTCAGCTTAAAACTGTAAAATACACGGTAATAAACTAAAATTACAAATGTTACAGTTTACTACTGTAAAGCAGTAATTTTTATAGTTTATTACAATTTTTGAAGTTAATTACCCTGTCATTACTCAATCATCAAGAAGCAACAGCTTCCTCTTTTAAAAAAATTTACCTTTGCCCTCTTAGGTGAGTGATAAAGGTTCCTAATACACTGCAAAAAATGAGCTGTTTTACAGTATGATACTGACAGCCGAGGTTCCAATTCAAAACTGTAAAATGCACAGTGATAAACCGTCAAACTAGCAATTTTACATTTTCTTACTGTAAAGTTAGAAATTTTAGTTTATTGCTGTAAAATGTAGCTGTATTATACTGTAAAAACAACAGTATAATACTGGCAGCAGAGGTTGCTGTTTAAAACTGTAAAAGGCACAGATTTAACTGTAAGTTAGCAATTTTACAGTTTATTACTGTAAAGTTAGCAATTTTGCAGTTTATTAACGTAAAATAAGAAATTTTTAGTTTATTACTATAAAATTAGTTGTATTATACTGTAAAAACAACATTCATTTGTTACAGTATATGCAATGTGAATTTGACCGAATCTGCCATACGAAAGGGGGTGATAGAACAGCCCAGGCGGAACGTAGAACGACCCCTTATCGTGTCCTATTCTGCCGTGATAGGCTCAAATCTGCAGTTGAACTCAAACTGAGATATTACTCTTTATTTTGAACGATCTTTAAAGTTTTGTGCCACCATGTATTTGATTCAGATGAAATTTTTCAGATTTTTTTTCAAAAACATTTTCCGTTCTCAACTGACCATATAGTTTTGTATTTAGGTAAAATACGTCACAAAGAGCCACTTGGTGGCGATAACTCAATTTTGTTTAAAAGTGCAGATAGGGGAAGGGTGGGCATAGCGGCCACCCTAATGAACATCTATTTTTTTCCACCCCTAAACTTTATTGAAACATTTTATAAATCCCTTCAACATTTAGTATGGTTACTCAAGCCTGATTAAGAAATATAAACAACTAGATTTTTAAACTTTATTTGTACAAAATTTTTACTTTACCAAAAGCTGTCAAAGTGGCCACTTTGCCCTACTAGGTAGGGCAAAGTGGCCACTGCCTAAATAGATTTAGATAGTGTGGAAAAAATGAAACGCATTTAATTTCAGAACTCAGAACAATTGTAAAAAGGGTTTTAAACAAAAATAGGCATTACTAAAAGTATGTGAAGTTATGAAATCACTGGTATTTACATAAATCACAAATAAACTCATCGTCCTCCTCTTCGGCTCCTGTGCAGGCTTCGTGAGCCCATTTGAGGCAACCAGAACATCTAATCCAGCCGTCGTTGTCCTTAGATTTCGAGTAACAATCACCACAGAAAAAAACAATCGACGTTTCGAATCGAACAATCGAAGTGGCCACGGCTTTGTGGCCACTTTGCCCTCTAGCGAGCCATTTTCGAAAGAACAATATTTCACGTACAACCCGTTGTTGTATCTACTGTTGAGACATATGAATTCAAAGCTAGAAACATGGTGTTTTGCACCATTGATGTAAAATTTACTTCACCTAGTCCTACAATCAACTAAAGCCAAACATGTGATGCACTTACCAAACATCAGAGGGTCGAAAAAGTGAAAAATTTGCGATATCTCCGTGAGTTTGCGTCTGAGCGGCACCAAACTATAACACAACAACAACGGCTGCCGGGCGAGTAATTGAGTCTATTGCTGCTAGGCTGCAGCACTATATAGGGAGGAAGACTTCAAGTGGCTACTTTGCCCGCGGTAGCCACTATGCCCACCCTTCCCCTACGACTTTTGTGCTCAGCACGGCAGTATTGCTAACCGTAACCGAGTTATGGCAGATATAAGAAAAATGAGTCAAAGAACAAAATTTTGAGAAAAATTCCGGTTTTTGAAATTCTTGTGATACTTACACACAAAATGAAGGCATGTTTGGAAAGAACAGACTAAGTCCTACAAAACAACACTTAGTGACTTTACATCGAGATACACGCTTTGAAACATCAGAAACACACAGAATTATAGTAAAATTAAAATTAAAATTTTTAAAACCTCACGACTAATGAAAGCCCTTTGAAAAGCCTTAAACTATTTCAAGTTTTTTAGGGGGGGGCGGGAGATGTAAAGTGTAAAAACTTGAGACAATTTCACCAGAAAACAACAAAAACCATGCCCACTTATATGTAAATGCATTAATTTCTCAAAGTCGGGGGGGGGGGGCAATTGCCCCCGCGTCCCCCTAAATGATGGCCCTGCATTTTATTACTGCAAAATTAGCTATTTTTACAGTTTATCACCACAAAATAAGCTCACTATACTGTAAAAGCAACAGTCATCCTTTACAGTGTAGAAAAAAAACCCTTAAGGGGTTACAGTACCTCAAAAGTGGCCAAAAGACCAAAAAAAATTTTATTGCTTATTTCAAAAGTAAAAGTTATTTAAAACACTCGGAAAAAAATAGCATTGTTCTAGCTAAATTATTTAAAAAGTTATGAGTGACTTTAGGGCATGCATGCTATGTGTTCTAATGGGAAAGCCAAACTTTAAAGTGCTTTCTCTCGGTGATCAGTTTTTAGTGTTTCCATGTTACTGGAAATGCTAAGGATTTTTTTTCTATTACAGATATAACTTTAAAGCAATATTTTTTGAACTCAGGATAATATATTGAATAAAACTGTGCATTAAAAAAGCGTTTTATAAATTACAAAAAATTTTAGAGTTTGTCAAACCTCGAAGAACAAATTTTCTATGAATTTTTTACATAAAAGGTCACAAAATATTTTCTAATCAAAATATAAGAAAATGAATGCACAGATTTGTTGAGGTAATCCTTGTGATCATTTCGCAAAAAGAAATTTTGAAATTAGTGCAGAAACAAAAAAGCCTTAGGGTTTTTTAAAAATTGAAATTTTCTTACATTTTTCAAATTTTCAAAAAAAGTTTTCAAAAATTTTAATGTAGAAAATAAATTATTGATTGTTAAACACAAGTGCAGAAACAAATATTTCAAAAAATTAACTTTTTCTCTTAAATTAAAGAAATTTGTTAGAAAGGTACTGTAATCCCTTAACTTTCGTGTTTCGTGCCTGTTTCAGAGATCTTGGAGCGCATCCGCAACCGCGAGTCCCCGGTGTTTCGGCCCAAGGTCCCGAAGGAGTCGTGCTCCGCGGACCTCATGTCCCTGATGCAGAGTTGCTGGGAGGAGGATCCGGACGAGCGGCCGGACGTCAACCAGATCAAGGCTGAAATGCGGCACATCAACAGGTAAGGTACTTCTGTACAGGGCGATTATAATTAGAGCAGGGGTGATTGTGAGTTCATAAAAAAAATACCTGAAAGTTTTAAAGAAAAAGTGGGGGGGGGGGATTGTTTTTTTAAAACCAAGGCCCCTATTACTTAAAAGCACATCTAATTTTATAATTATATATACATAATAAGAAATTTCCTTTCATAAACTAACACATTTCATATGTTCAAATAGTTTTTCGTCGAAATATTGTACATGAATTTAATTAAATTGTAAATGAGTAATAAAGTTATTTTTGAGCTGGTGATGAGCAATTATCTCCAAAAAATATTTTAAAGAGAAAGCAAAAGTCGAACAGAATTGCTGTTTGTTGTGCGAAAGCTTTTATAAAGTAATGAAAGTTACATTTGTTACATTTTATTGCATTACATTTGTCTCCTAACTAAGGGTAATAAGCATCAAAAGTTCATAAGTGAGAAAAATTTGATTCTCATATCGGATGCAAATAAAATAATTTAGTAAGATAAAAATCAATTAGAATTTTCATCTTAACATTTCTGTTTGATGAATATTATTAATAATTATCGGTATAATCATCTAAAATTCGAAAAAGAAAAAAAAAATCCGGAGGTGGGAAGATAAAAGCATAATTAAAAATATTTTATTTCCGGTATTTTCGAATATGAAAATACTAGAATCAATCATGAAAATACCGGAAATCCGGTAAAATACCGGAACACAATCACCCCTGAATTAGAGCTCCGCACTGCGAAAAAGAAAGTATTGTTTTTACTGTATAATCACCCACACTGTTACAAATTCAGGAAGCTTTTATGGTAAATGTTGCTGTAAAATGTAGCGTTTACCGTACAGAACATTTTTACAGTGATACTGATAAAAAAAATAGCGATTGCAGCGCCAATGGATCACCACGTGACTTACTGTGAGATGCACATGACAGCCTATTTCCGCTCGCCTGATGTGTCTCATCTGGTACCGTGGATAGTAAAGCAGTGTAAAAAAAATTGGGTCCCGGGTTCGATATTTGTCATTAGTATCTCGTGCTTTTTAATTATCGTTTTCTCTTCCGTAAAATTTTACAGTAAAAAAAATATTTTACGGCAAAAGTTACTGGCAACCTGGATGGCAGTAACTTTTACTGTAAAATTTCAGGGAAATTTTTAACAGTGCAATTATTCAATCGAGAACAGGTTCTCATCCATGAAGACCAATGTTTGCCATCGATCATGTACGGCCCGCTGTAACAGTTCTTTTCTCTTTTGAAGTTTTGTGCGTTTGTTCTTTGCTGTTAGCTTTTGAGCATCTTTCATTTTGTAAGGGAGAAGATCAAGCTCAACTCTCAACATCAAATGAGTGACTTCTCTATTGATCTTGACCCCTCTAGCAACTTTTTTCCATCAAATCCTAGGATTTCGTTTAATTCGCTTTTATATCACTTTCCGGTCTCTTGATGAATTCTATTTCGTTTTTGCTATTCTAATTCTTAGCGAAAATTCGAAGAAATAGGGAAGAAATATTTCACACACATTTTCTTACACATTTTTCATACACATTCTTATGTCATTCGAAAGCTTGAAATTTTCTGCTAAAAATGATGTCAGTTTGAAGTTTCTACGAGCATTAGAAGAGCTGTAATAATTGTTCTAAGAATCCCGGAAATTCAAGACTTACCTTCAGCAAAGCAAGCCAAACGATTCTAAAATTGTTAAGCTCGAGAATAAAATTTGTTTGAAAGTAAAGATGAAATGAAATATTTTGTCAACGGAAATCAACTTTTCATGTTGTTACCATGGTTACGTTAACTGTGCGTTTTTTTCCTCATCCTGACCTGTCACCATCATGTCCGAGGTTTTTTAACACTTTAATTGTATAGGAAACCGTCTGTTTAGCCAACCACACACGGTCAGCCAATCCGAACACCAACAGGATAATTCGCTTTGTTTGCTTTTTAAGCTGTTCGCTTCTGTTCAAAACTCTTTTGTCGGATGTCTGTGCATCCATAAGCTCACAATTTTTCTGCATTGAAAAAGGCGTTCCTTGTTCCACCGAAACACGTGTCTGCAGTATCCCTGCTTATTTGTGCTTCTTCAACGTTGTATTTTACTTCAAACCTTACTTTACATTCACTTTTGTTGAGATGTACAGTGCAAAAATGAACTGCTGTTTTTACACTATAATACTGGCAGCAGAGGTTCCAGTTTAAAACTGTAAAATGCACAGTAATGAACTGAAAAACTAACACTTTCAGTTTATTACTGTAAAGCACCTATTTTACAGTATGTAACCACAACTTTGCAGTTTATTACCGCAAAATTAGCTATATTACACTATGAAAACAACAGTATAATACTGGCAGCATAGGTTCCAGTTTAAAACTGTAAAATGCGCAGTTATAAACTGTAATATTACTGTAAAATTAGTCATTTTTACTGTTTATTACTATAAAATTAGCTGTTTTATACGGTAAAAACAACATTCATTTTTTACAGTGTAAACTCATATAAACTCGAAATGTGTTTTACATGAGACATTTGAACTATAGCGATATTAAAAAAAAAAAAGGTTTTCAAAAACGTACTGTTTAACCCTTTAAGCGGTCAATTATTTTACCAGAAATGCTTCCAAAAAAGGCATATTTTTTTATTGCATAAAGTTAAGTAAAATACTAAACAGAATAAGAATATTAAGAATTTTTAATTTTTTTTTTTTTTTTTTTCATTTTCAATGCTTTTACAACATTTTTTATTTTACAATTTTGGTCACAGAACCCCGAAATGTTTGCTTTTTTCAAGTACATTCTGCATGCAGTAAAGAATGGTTTACAAATTATGCAAAAATTTCTGTCACACTTACTGTAAATATTGAGGTTTACAATTTTCCAAACAGTTCGGGCAAACCAGAAAAGAAAATCTGAAAATATCGATGCCCGTACGCCGTACGGGCAAACCAGATGAGGCAAATTTCGGGTAGCACGTACACTGTACGGGCAAACCGCTTAAAGGGTTAACTATCAACACACCAGAGAATTACTGAGTTTTATTTTTAATGAGCTCTGCTTTGCTTTCAGAGGTCAAAACGGAGAAGTAAACATAATGGACAACTTACTGTCCAGAATGGAGCAATACGCTACCAACTTGGAATCGCTGGTCGAACAACGCACGGCAGCGTTCATGGAAGAAAAGAAGAGATCGGAGGAGCTTCTCTACCAAGTTTTACCGAGGTAAAGTCTCGAAAATAGCCAAAATGCGTACAGGAAAGGCAAGCAATTAAAAAATATCGATTGGTTTCCATTAGGGTGGGGGGAAAAATAAAAAGTTTTTCAGATCAACTTCTAATAGGTGCCAAAAGTTGTCTTTGGTGATAGTTAGCTTTTGTGCAAAATTTGAGAAAAATCGGTTGATATCTTCAGGGGGCGCTGCGATCGCAAAGTTTTACCACAGCTTTGTTATGGATTTTATGGTTAAAATATCAAAAAGAATGCCTTTAGCTAGTCTCTTTGCGTTTTTTTTACTCAAAAGATGTTTTCATGCATTAAAAACATATGAAATGACTCACAAATATTATTTTATATGATATATTTATATTTCTTATGAATAAAAAAAATATATCTTATGAGTAAAAAAAATGCAATGAGATTAACTAACGGCATTGTTTTTCACATTTTAACCATAAAATCCATAACAAAGCTATGGTAAAACTTTGCGATCGCAGCGCCCCCTGAAGATATTCACCGATTTTTCTCAAATTTTGCACAAAAGCTAACTATCACCAAAGACAACTTTAGGCACCTATTAGAAGTTGATCTGAAAACCTTTTTATTTTTCGCCCCACCCTAGTTTCCATGAGTGACTAGAAAATAACTTAGAAAGCACCCGAGTCAGAATATCTGCAGAGGACTATCACACTGTAAAACATGAATGTTGTTTTTACAGTATAATACAGCTAGTTTTATAGTAATTTTACAGTAATAAACTGGAAAAATTTGTTAGTTTTTCAGTAGTAAACTGTAAAACTGCTGGTTTACAGTATTAAACTGTAAACTTGCTAGTTTCACAGTTTATTACTGTGAATTTTACAGTTTTAATAAGCTGTAAAATTGTTTATTTACTTATTACAATTTTACAGTTTTAATAAGCTGTAAAATAAGCTGTGAAATTGCTAATTTTACAGTAATAAACTGTAAAATTGCTAGTTTTACAGTAATAAACTGTAAAATAGATAGTTTTACAGTTTATTGCTGCGCTTTTACATTTTTAAACTGAAACCTCTGCTTTCCGTATTGTTGAGTCAAAACAAAGTTCAAAACAGGAAGTTCTGTCAAGAACTAAACGAGCCTACTTTCCCGTACACCGACATCGGCATTGTAGCATCTGATCAATATTCTCTTGATTATCTGAAACTGAAAATTATGTCAAACATACCTCTATAGCACTTAAAGCTGATTTCTAAAAGCAAAATATACCCCTCTCATCAGATGAAATAGACACGTAAAAATTAAATAAACGAGTCAATTAAGTTTTGTCGCACCTTTTAAAGAATGTAACTGTTATAGTTCTTCCGTAGAAAAATTCCACAATCGTTTTCAAAAGAAAAAAAAATAAATAAAATAAAAGTACAAAGAACTTCAAAACACATTTTATCAAAGAAAGAAAAAAAAAACTCGTTCGTTAATAAAATGTCTTAAATTTCATTTTTAATCCGTTGCCAGTTGTTAATTATAAATGAAGAATAAAATGCTCTCGTGAATGAAAAATTTTTGTTAGCAAAAAAAAAAAAAATATCGTCTGCCAAAAAAAAAAATCATAATAATAATAAATTAAACAAAACAAATAAATAAATAAACAAAAAATCGTCTGCCCAGTCAGTCATTTTTTTCTGAGCCTGCATTTCCGCCATGTTTGCGGAGTCGGAGTCGGAACCAGAGTCCTCACAGAAGATTATTCAGAAAAGTACTTTACAATACATTATTTATCAAAATCATTTTCTTACAAAGTTAGTTTGAAGGAAATCCGCCTTGAATTTCAGAATCAACATTCAATTTAAATTTTCCAGTAGGCGCTCATGTTAAATTTTTTTCTGAACTGTTCATCATTGAACGAAAAATGGTTCAAATTGAAAAGTGAAATATGGGAATGAGTTATGAGATACGAGATCTTTCGAACAAAAAAAGTTTATTCAATTCTGACGGTTCATTTAAAAGTTATTAGATGGTGAAAGGTTGCTTGAACGGTTCAATGTTGAACGAAAAAATGTTCAAATTGAAAATTTAAATACGGTAATGAAGTATCCTTGCCGAGATCTTTCGAACAAAAAAAAGTTTGCTTAAATCGGACTGTTCACTCAAAAGTTATTAGGGGTGAGAGCTTATTTGAACGGTTCAATGTTGAACGAAAAATTGTTCAAATTGAAAATTAAAAAACGGGAATGAAGTATTCTTGATAAGATCTTTCGAACAAAAAAAAGTTTATTCAATTCGGACAGTTCACTTAAAAGTTATTAGGTGGGAAATGGTTGCTTGAACGGTTCAATGTTGAACCAAAAATGTTCAAATTTAAAATTTAAATACGGTAATTAAGTGTCCTTGCCGAAATGCTTCGAACAAAAAAAAATTGTTTAAATCAGACTGTTCACTCAAAAGTTATTAGGGGTGACAGCTTGTTTGAACGGTTCAATGTTGAACGAAAAATTGTTCAAATCGAAAGTGTAAATACGGGAATGAAGTACCCTTGAAAAGATCTTTCGAACAAAAAAAAGTTTGTTCAAACCGGACTGTTAACTAAAAAGTTAATATCGCGGGCCAGGTTGTTTGAACGGTTTAAAGTTGCACCAAAAATTGTTCAAATCGAAAAATCAAATATGGGAATGAGCTGTACTCGCCGAGATCTTTCCAACAAAAAAAAGTTTGTCCAAATCGGAATGTTCATTCAAAAGTTATTAGGGGGGGACAGACAGACCGACAGACCGACCGACCGACAGACAGACACACAAATTCCCCATCTCAATACCCTACTTTCAAATTTTTAATTTTTCGATATTCATTTTACCTTTTTATTTTTTTAACTTGGCGATATTTTTTTTCACTTGGCGATATTTTTTGGACTTGGCGATATTTTTTAGATGCATTAAGCCACTTTTAATACTTTTTTCGTCTTTCTTTTATTTTTAACGGGAAAGTAGGCTAAAAAATCAAGTTCTTCAGCAGGACTGCATCTATGCGATGCTTGACGTTAGAATAATAAAGATGACCATTTTTTACAAATAAAATACTCTTATTTTAGCAAAACTACACGAAAACTACAGAGCCAAACATAAAATTTTAAGAACAACTTTCAAAACTTTTGTTTAAGCTAATTTTACTGAGCGTGCAGGTGATTTTCTATTTTCTTGCTCGCTCATTGAGTTTAATTAAATAATCAGTTCACTTCAGTTTCCAACACGTATAATACTGTAAAAACAACAAATTACTTTTTGCAGTGCCGAGATTTACAAACACAACTCGCATTATAACACTCGGCAGCAAGAAACAAACTTTTGTCTGTATTCTGGTTATCAAGTCAATCCTTACTAATTTTTGATAGAAAAAAAAAGACTATATAAATATGATTTTCTTATTATTATTTAGTTATTTTTTTATTAGTTCCTATTTTCAAAATTCACTAAAGCCTACTGTGGGAACATTTTCAATAACCATCCATTGATTTTAAAACAAATTTAAAAATGAAAAAATATATTCCGTGCAGCAAATGTACACTGCAAAAAAATGAACTGTTGTTTTTACAGTATAATACTGGCAACCGAGGTTCCAATTTAAAACTGAAAAATGCACAGTAATAAACTGTAAAACTAACAATTTTACAGTTTATTACTGTTAAGTCAGCAATTTTACAATTTATTGCCGTAAAATTTAACTGTAATATACTGTAAGAACAAGTATAATACTGGCAGCAGAGAAATGCGCAGTTATAAACTAATATTACTGTAAAATTAGTCATTTTTACTGTTTATTACTATAAAATTAGCTGTTTTACAGTTTATTACTGCAAAATTAGCAGTGGCGTAGGTACTTTGTATAAACAGGGGGAGCCCGGGGCAATGCTATATCTTTGCGCTTTCGTGTGTGGGGGGAAGGGGGGGGGGGTGCAAAACACACTTTTTGCCCCTTTTCAAGCAAGATCAATAATAAAGTCATAAATGTTCAAATAAATACTTTTCGTGAATAAAATTAATTTAAAACCATTGCGAAAATCTTCTTCCTCAGAAAGACAAGTTTAACTACACTTTTGCATTTTTAATATGAACATAGTTTTAGATGGAATATTTGCTCAGAAATAGGAAATCTCCATCTTCTCTAACGGAAAAAATTCCAAATGGTACCTTCAAAAAACTACTTTTGACGATTTTTGGTGACATTGCGTGAATTGAGCAGGAAAAATAAACCATCACACATTTGAAAACAGGTTTGAAAGGAAAAAACGTGTTACAGTGGCGTAGCTAGCAAGAATCTGAAATATACATTTTGGGTGTTGACCCCCAGAGGGGTGTCACATCCCGTACAAATTCCCCCCCCCCTTCCCCACCGTGTGGCCACTGTATCTGACAGATTGAATATCGTTTAAAACAGTGGTTCCCAACCTGGGGGCGATTGCCCCCAAAGAGGTGATTTGACTCCTCAAAAGTGCGGTAAATTCCAAAGGGGCTATGGGTATTTAAAAGAGAAAACACTAGTAATAAAAGGGCATAAAATAAAAGGGTAACTATCAATATATTTATGAACTCTTAAAACCGTTTTAGTGTCACACTCCAAAGGTGTATCACCCGGCTCAATCCCCCCCCCCCCCGCTCCCCTATGATGCAACTGGATTTGCAAGGGTAACTAATTTGAAATGTTGGGAGCATTTTTTTTTTTCAAAATTGCAGTTTTGATGTTTTTCGTAAACTCAAACACTATTTCGGGCGTCTTCCCCCAGGCAGTTGACAACCTGGGTGGAACGTCCGCCCCCCTCCCCAATGCGAACTTACTGCAGTAACTAAATAAAATAGTAAAATAATAATTAAGAAAAATCAATTTAGATAATCCGGCACCTACGGAGGTTGTCTGAACGGATAATAAACGTAAAATGAAATCAATCGTTTGCGCTGATGTGCAATGAAATTCTTTTTGAAATTTGATAGAGTAAATGAAATTTTAAAATGAATTCGAATTTCAGATTTTGTTTTTTAAAAACTCTTAAATGCATTTTGGGTGTCACCACACTTTCCCCCGTAGTGTTGCCGCTGCGTTTAATTACTTATATAAAATCTAAAATATACTAGGATTTCAGTATTATATTTTCTAAAACTTTTTAATGTGAAATGATTTTGGTGTCACACGTCACCCGGCTAAAACTCACTCCTTCCCCCACAGTGATGCTTCTGCTTTTTACACAGATTTTTTTTTCCTTGTTCCTATTTTTTTTATTTCTTCCTTTTCTTTCTTTCTTTTTTTTTTTTTTTTTTGGTCCACTCTGGGTGTCACCCCCAAAATGAACATTACCGGAATTTTTTTCGGGGGAGCTGAGCCGGTCTGAAATATTCCAGGGGGAGCCAGAGTTCCCCCGGTTCCTACGCCCCTGAAAATGAGCAATTTTACAGTTTATTACTGTAAAATGAGCAACTTTTGCAGTTTATTACGGTTAATCTGTGCTTTGCGTCCCTTTTCTCGCCAAATACGGATTTCGGTTTTGTCGCCATAGAAACGCCATTTCTGCGTAATGTCTCTCGGAGCTTTCAACTACGCGAGACAACAAGGAAAAACGCGCCAGTTGGCGATTTTTTGAAAATGCGCCAAGCAGGGACCCAAAGCGCATTTTCACCGTTTATTACACTTAAATTAGCTGTACTGTACCGTAAAAACAGCATTCATTTTTACGGTGTGATTAAATAGGTTATAATTAAATCACTTCTCTTAACGCTTCAAATACTCATATTAGTTACGAGTCATTCCATAGTGACTAACGTAACATTCAGGGCCCTGCTCCACATTGGCGTAAAGCAGAAAATAAAGCAGAAACGTAAAATGGATTACATAGTGTTCCTATGGAAAATACCCGGATTTTCGGTTTCGGTCGCGTTTTACGCTGATGTGGAGCATGGCCCTAAGAGCTGATTTTGTAACTGTTTTTACTTGTAACTTAAAAGATAAAAAATATTTTTTAGTTAATGCTGGTGAATTTACAATGTACATGGTATTTGTGTATCATTTCTGCTAAGAATTAAAAAAAAATGACTGACAGTAGATATTTTTTCAACCAAAATAGCAGCGTGACTAACGTATCATTTTTGCAACCCTGAAAATGAATGCTCATGTTGTGAGGCAAAAATGTCTCAAAATTAAGCAAGTGTGAAAATTTGAATGATGTATTTGAAAAACGTGTAAAGTTGGCTTTTAGAAACATAAAACAGATTTATTAAATCTCAATTTTTTTTAGTCTTAAGTGTCACTTTTACTCAAGATGGAGTGTGACTAACGTAACGTGACTAACGTAACCATCGAAAAACAAGCAGTAAACACACTACAAACTAATTATTATGGCTAATCTCAGTGATAATTACAATACTTTTTCATTTTTTTTTAACTTCTTATGTCGTATGATTGCTATTTATTTATTTATTTATTCATTTTTTGATACTTTTTTCACTTCGGTATTTTTTTTTTTTTTTTCTTCGGCTGAGGTTGACATTTGTATGGAATGACCCTTGCATCATATTTTATTGAATATTTTCCACTTAGTGCCGTATGAAATATTCATAGTATTTAAACTAAACCTGAGAATCTAATAGATCTAACATGATATCTAATAGATAATAGATCTAATAATGAGATCTAGTAGAATAGTGTATTTCGGATTTTCAATTTCAGATCGGTAGCCGAGCAGCTCAAAAAGGGTAAATCTGTGGAACCGGAATATTTCGACAGTGTTACAGTGTTTTTCAGTGATGTTGTGGGCTTCACAACAATGTGCTCCTCTAGCACTCCCATCCAGGTAAGTGCTATAAAAGAGTTACTGTCGTCCCCGCTTAACCCTACACTGCATGATTTTTTGTTCTTTGAAAGACATGTATATGTTTTTTAGTGTAATAAGAAAACATTGGAACACAGTTAAAAAAAAATAATTTTGAAGATAGATAGTTGTATTTGCTTTAAAGATACTTAATACTTGCTTTTTATGATTGAGTTTCCTTATGCATGATCATAAGTAAAAAAAGTCCATGTAGCCAATTGGCAACGCTATGCAGTGTAGGGTTAATCGGGTAACGGATAAACGAATACCCCGCTTATACGAATAAAACCGTCCGGAACCGAACATTTCCCCATAGACACAATGTCAAATATCCCCGCTTAATCAAATAATTTCCCCCGATAATCGAATAATATTTTTATCTTCCTTTGCAAAAAATTTTGCTAAGAAAAATGTCGAATGAAATAAAAGTGTTCCAACAAGACCTTGGAGCAAACAAACCACTATTGTGGACTATTTCAGAAAATAAAAGTGAAAGGCGAAAAACAAATTTTTTGTAGCACAAGTTGTAAGTTACTTTTTTATGATTTGCATATGACCGTAAAATATTATTACTCAATTATTATATTATTTTGTTGTTAACTTTTCTTATTTCAAAATCTTTTTACCAATAACATTAATTATTTCCTTTATATAGCTATTTTTTTTCTTATTACTACGTTTTGAGACTAAAATTGTCAAAATGGAAGGGTAAAAAAATGTTCCCCGCTTAATCAAATACCCCGCTTCATTGAATAAAATTTCTTGGAACCGACAGTATTCGATTAAGCGGGGCCGACAGTATTTTGATTAGAGAACTAAACACAGTATAATGTTAGCTGATTATCTCGAGAAATGAACCAAATACATTGCTGATTTTTACTTGATAATAAAGTGCACAATAGAGAACTATCATTGTCCCTAATAGAAAGACGATAAATGGCTCCACCACCAACAGATGACGTCACTATTCCACTTAAAAGTTATACTTATGTTTTTTTTTCTCTCAGAAACTTATTGGTTCCTTGATATTCAATGCTGATCCATGTTACTCGTTTCTCGACCATACTCCTGGGGCCACCAGGAGCTTAAAATTTTGGGAGGGCAGAAATTCTGGATTTGCCGAATAGTACTCCAAATTTTACCGAGTGATAAAATACGAAATACGAATACGCACATAAAGGGACGCTTGGGCACTTGAAAGCTGGGATATAGCTGAAATATTTCCGAATACAGATATTTTTGGGTGGTCACAGCGACCTCACAATCCCATCGGTGTGCCTCTGCATACTCCGCACTAAAAAAACTTGTGCATGCCTTTCCACAATAACCCCGCGTCTCAGTGGGTCGAGTTTTTGCGACTCTACTGTGCCCGTCATCTTCATCCATTAAAGCATCTCATTTTCTTTCTATTTCTTTCCCAGGTGGTTGACTTTTTGAATGATCTTTACACTTGCTTCGATGCGATTATCAACGACTTCGATGTATACAAGGTAAGATGGATGCGAAACAGAAAATTCAAATTTAACTCTTCCGATAACATTCACTTTCTAGTTTAGACAGTATAATACAGATAAATTTTACGGTAATGAACGGTAAAATTGCTAACTTTACCCGTAAGAAACTGTAAAATTGCTAATTTTACAGTTCATTACTGTGCATTGTACAGTTTTAAATTCAGACCTCAGCTGAAATTATTAAGTGTGAAAACAACAGTTCATTTTTTGCAGTGTTACTATAATTGCAAAAAAAAAATCATTTCTTATAAACATCCTTGGTGCGATACTGACAGGGCCGTCGCGAAGCACGTTCGGTGGGGGGGTGCTGAGATTAAATTTGCCGACCAATTTCCAACGTTTTGCCGACTTATATGAGTGAATTTTGATCCGTGATTTTCAAACCAATGGGCTCCATAAAGCGAGTAAATTGAGGGTGTTAAGTTTCAAAAAAAAAAAAAAAAATGTAACAATGAAAAAAAAAAGGCATGATGCATTATGAATGCACATCAATTTCACGACATTAACACTGGTTCATCAACCATGTTGCTCTGAAAATTTCTAAAAAATATAGGATATAACTTCGCTTGCACACCCTGGCTTTTAAGACTATGCAGAGTTGTCGGACGTCATTTTAGACAAAAATAAAAAGCTTTTTTTGTTAAGACGCAATTTCAAGTTCTTTCTGTAAGGAGCATTAGGAACTTGTTTGATTTGTGGACGCTCTTCTACAAAGTTTCGAAATAGAAGCTCTAAAAACGCATTTTTGAATGTACATGGAAAGTTTTTGATATTGACGTCCTAAAACGCAATTTAGGACTACATGCTGACGCGTTAGGAGAGGAAGTGGTTACTCTCTTCCGGATGTGTTTGTGTGTGTGTATGTGTGTGCGTATTATTATGTTTTTTATTAGCGATGACAAATTGCTATATATTTTCTTTTTGGACCTCAAATTGCAAGCAATTCCTCTTTCAAATTGGCAGTTTTCCAGGTTTCTAGATCACCATTTTTTGCCTAGCTAATCTATCATACAGGATTTTTTATGCTAGTCGTAGTGGCGCCATCTTTTAATTTACTTGGCAATCGATCTGGCTAGCACCAATTCGGCTAATATTAAAAAAAAATGCCTAAATTTGCATTTCTGTTGCCAATTTGGAAATTTTCTCTGTGGGCCTGTGGAAAGCCTTGGATCTCAACACCAGTGTTTCTTTCAGACGTCTTTCCGGGGGGCACTGTACTCCCGGAGAAAGTCAACTGCCCCCCCCCCCATGAGAAATCTCAGTTTGCACTAGCACATATACACACAAAAGAATAACAAAAGAAATAAATTAATAAGTGAAAATAATCAATAAATAAACAAGTTTAAAAATAAATAAAAGCTTTAAAACATATATCGTATTTGTGTGTGGGGGGGGGGGGGTTATCAAAGATGGCCTGCATTTGTATCTTAGGACCAGGTCCTGATTACTGAATAGGCCAACTAGGCCGCGGCCTAGGGCCCCCACAATTTAGGGGCCCCCAAATGGCTAAAATTGTTGTAGTCAATGCCTAAATTTGTTTTATCCCATGCTTAAAATTGAAAAGATTCATTATGGGAGGTCCAAAAGAAGTATTTGGCTTAGGGCCCCGTGATATCTGAATCAGGCCCTGCTTAGGACATCAGTTTCAGAAAAATACCGGAAAAGAATTTGCAAACCTTATCCTTTTTCCATTGACATCAAAAATCGCCTACAGTTGCGCCTTTTGTTTTAAAAGTGGGAGGGAGGATTTAAATTTCAAAACACTTCCAGCGAGAGTACTGAATTGCATTAATATTCATAATGTTATAAAAGTGTCTAGAATTGCGTTTTTAGAACTTCAATTTTTTTAAATTTAAAAATTCTAATTTTTATCAAAGATGGTTTATACTGCAAATTTGGAAAATTATGGGAGACGGAAGTCCGTGGACATTATCCTTTCCCTTATCGATCACAAAAGGACTTACTATTGCGATTCCAGGATTTCAATCTCAAAAATTTTAAAAGGTAAAGTCCTAAACCCACCCCTTTCTCTGATGGCATCAAAAAGCACTAAAATTGTGTTTTAATGTTTCAATTTCAAAAACTTTTCCGGGTTAGAGTTCCGAACTCGAACCCTAACGTCATCAGAGACGGCTTACATTCTCCTTTTCAGGAGTTCAATTTCGGAAAAGTTCCAAAAGAGTTTCACAGACCACATTTATCTCCCCTATCTAATCAAACATAGCTTACAATTTCGCGTTTAGAACTCAAATTTCGACTTTATTTTCTTGAAGAGAGTTTCAAAACCTGTCCCTTTCTCAACTTCATCACACATACCAACAATTGCGTTTTTAGGCCTTCAGTTAAATGTGGCAATTTCAGCAAAAAAATGTGGGGGATAATCCGTGACCCCCTCCCCCTAGTTAGGGGCCTTACCTTAAATATCATCTCAGATGACCTACAATTGCGTATTTAGAGCTCCAATATTGAAATATTTTGAGGGTGGTGTCTTGAACTTCATCCCTTACCGAACGTCATCAACGAACCTATACATTTGTGTATTTTGGGCTTCAAGTTGGGAATTTTTCTGGGGGAATGCCTTCGGATTCCCCTTAGTGTTTTTTAATATCTAACAAAAATTTTTTTGGGGAACAAACAAGTTTTTGGAGTTTCAGTTTCGAAAAATTACCGGGCGGAAAACTAAGTTTTTTAAACATTTATTGTCTCTCCAATGGGAATGGTGGCCAGGAAAATTTATTTAGGGAGGGGTCTAACCAATCATTAAGATAAATTTACGAATTGATGTTACAAAAGAGAAATTTTTTTATAAAAGAAAGCGATTTTTTATTAAATAAGAAATTTTTAAATTATTTCGGAGAGGAGGAGAGGTTGTCAACATCCACTCCCTTTAATACGCCCTTGGCAACTGCGGATCCAACTTTGGTGGAGGTCACTATCCAAAAAGGAGGGGGGGGGGGAGTAAAATTTTAAGGGTCAAATGGGGGAGAGTTGACCAAATTCATCGAAATCCAGCTAGCTTTTGTTTTTGGAGGAGATCAATGTAAGAAAGGGGGGGAGGAAGGCAAAACTACAATTTTAGATCTTAAATTTAGTAGGAGGGGGGCAAACTTATCGAAAAAAGTCTCCGAAATTCAGTTTTACGCTATTTTTGCCCCCCTCCCCCCGACCCGCTGGATTCGCGCCTATCTTTGTGCCCCTATGGATTCTCAAAGTGCCCCCCACCCCCCGCCGGAGCTAAATGTCTGAAAGAAACACTGCTCAACATTTCCTACACTATTGAAGATTGGCCAAACAGCGTTTTTTAAGGACTTATGTTTTCAAAATATTCCGAAACAACCCTGATCATATTGGGGAATACTAAAAAATCTGATTTATTAATATTATCTGAGTGAGGGCTTCCTTGAACAAATTTAAAAAAAAATCGTTACAGAAAAGTATTAAAAAATATTACTTGGAAGAACTTTTTTTTTTTACTTTTGCTTTTCTGCGGGCTTAGTCCCCTAAATGTAAAATTCTAACTCCGTTCATGCCCTCTGAATCTGACACGAGTTTTTAACTTCAGTTTCCTGTATTTTTTTTATTACAGAATTAAACAGCAAAATAGTTTGAATACAGCTGACTTTTCTACATTTCGAACATGGCAGAAATAAAACTTATTGAATAAAAATTATTTAAGTTTCTTAGCTATCTCAACACTTTGTTATCGGAAGAAAATAGAAAATTAAAAATTTCATAAAAAGACCCTTTTGGGGCACAAATAAATACCATAATAACAAATAAATATGGGCATAAATAAATGTGGGGCAAAGTGAAATGATAAAATATTTTCAGTTTGCAGCGCCACTTTTCAAGCAATCTTTTAACTGAGTTCCTGAACAAATAGTTGATTCCTGACAAGAAATAAGTAGTTCTAAATATTAACGAAAAAAATTATACAAGTTATTTTCGAAATTAGATACACCTTTTGTAATATTCGTGGTTTTTCGAAAACATTTTTCGTTAGTATAAAATGATAAAATTCTTGTAATTATAATTTTGAGCACTAGTTGAGGTCTCCTAATGGCCAATGCAGTATTAATTTAGTTCATGTTTAAAATGTTTTGATTTTAAATGCTTGATGCAATGTGTAAAATGCACGTCGAGCAAAGTGGATGGGACAAACTGAAATAGTAGTTCATTTCGTTTTCTTAGGCATTCATTTATAAAATCACGAAAGTATTTTCTCCTTTATTAATTAATTCATTTACATTCTTATGCTTAATTATTCGCTTACTTACGCATCCATTCATTTACATTCCTATACTTAATTACTCGAATATTTACGCATCCATTCATTTATTTTCTTATGAATTCTCTATTTTATTCACTTATTTATTTTTTCCGTATATTAATTTATTCACTTATTTATTTTTCTCATACATTAATTAATTCACTTTTTTATACAATCGTTTATTTTTCATTAACAATTCATTTTTTCGTTTATTTACGCATTCATTTGACGAAAATTACTGTTAGTTACTGAATAGGAAGTTTTACTTATTTATTTTTTTATTTTTCCATAGTATAGCAGCGGCTTAAAGGGGCTGATCACGTTCTACACAAGACTGCTATATCTTAACCTTAAACTGTAGCTAAGCACAATAAATAATTTTCTACTAAACGTATAAGTAGCCCATCATCTCATCTCAAATAAATGAAAACAAATTTCATAAGAATACTTACAATTACGTAAAAAAATTGTTTCTATAATTATTCCCAACAAACACAAACGACAAGTCAATTTTAGTTGGACAAAGTTCAACCTCTTAGTACTAATTAAATATCCAAACACCTACAAATTCTGCAATCCAAAGAAATCGATCAATTATTATCAGGTTTCTTACTTTAAAAAAATACCTCAAAAATCTAAACCTTGACGCTCCCTGACTTGTTTTTCTTTCTTCTTTGGGGTGATGAAAGTGGAAGTATGCATTTTTGAAGGGTAATCCGGAAAACGAAAAGCAAAAAAGCAAGTTGTCCTAGCCGATTCCTCTTTTTTTTCTTTCTTTGTGACGGTCTTGGTCGAAGCTTTTTGTCTCTTTTCGCGCCAAAAGGAGGAGGAAAAAGGTCCTCGAGCGACACCACCGAAATCTCTAGGCCCCGGGATTCTTCCATGAACGCATCCCCCCAACAACGAATGAATCATGCAATGAAGACGAAAGAATCAGCTAAGATCCCAAGACCCCCCCCCCCCCCCAGCTAAAAAGATTCACTGACCAGACAAAGAGCAGAGCAGAAGCGAAGCGTCCGTTGTCACCATTCGATTACTTTCGACGATCTTTACTTTCTTTTTCTTTTCACATTTTTGTACAACTTCAATGTAAGATATTTAGGAAATTGCGATCTGAGAGTTAATTTATTATATTCCTATTAAAAGCTTATGCATGCTTTGGTATGGATTCAAAAAAAATATTTAAAAAAAAAGATGCTATGGAAGAATATATTTCTTGCCCAGGTAACGAGCCCTGAGGTGTCCGTGAAACAAATGGAGCCTGTTCTCACCCGAAAAAATTTCCAAAGTTACAGGCCTAAATAGGTAATTTTGGCCTCCCTTTGGTCGGTCCTTAAACAATCAAATATAGCCGATAGCTGTATTTTTAGGACTTATATTTCGAAAAAAATTGCCAAATATCCCACATTTTTGCCCCAAAATGGCACTTTGATCCCTCCTTTCCATAAGATATAACAACCCACTCCTTAACTAGAATATGGATCCGCCTTTGAGAACTGCCGACCCGTATTTTACCATTCGGCAAAATGACATGATTTCCTTCCATCACATAAATTTGAGTTCGGCGCATCCCTCGGTATAATGTTGGCAAAATGAGACTTAGTTGAAGTAACTACCAGCAAGTTAAGATTGCAGTAAAAGAAGAAGTCATTGAAATGATTTATCTTCTTTCAAATGAACTGAACAGTTTCTACGATCATCACATGATTCAAACGGTACATGTTTTTATTTTTTCTTTTTTTATTAAAAGTGAAAATGTAAACATGGCTCTCAAAAAAAGCTACTTATTGCTTAACTCAAAACTTTTGAATTCAGTATCAAAGCAAAAATGCCGACTTTAGAGCCAAATTCACTGAGTGAACACTTATTATGTCGGCAAATTGAGTAGTCGGCAAAATAAGCATTCGGTGAGCAGTTTAAAAAGTTCTGTGTCTGAGATATGAAATCAACAGAATGAACATGACGCATTATTACCAAACATGGTATTCGAACGAATCGTAAATCTGTATACATGTGTACTATATAAAAAAAGAGGGGAAATGAAGCATTTCGCGAATCCTGAATTTGAAAAAGGAAAAATGCCGATTCTAGTGAATCTGACGATTGACGTCGCCGTATTTATACATGAGCCTACTCGGTCAAAATGCCCAGGAGATGATACGTTAAAGGGAACAGTCGGTAAAATAATTTCAAACGGTCGTGTAACTGAACATGTGATTGAGCATTTTTTTTTTTTTTTATTCAAAAAAGGTTTTGAAAATCTGAAACATTAAAAATTCCGAATCAAACTGATTTTGCCGACTGGAAAAAATCGCTGGGAGGGTGAGACACCCCTCTCACCCCCCCGGTCGCGACGGCCCTGGATACTGATGTCTTCTGAATAACGTATTCTTCCACAGGTTGAGACTATCGGCGACGCCTACATGGTGGTGTCTGGTCTCCCAGACAGGAACGGCCTGAGACACGCCAAGGAAATAGCGAGGATGTCCTTGGCTCTGCTCAGAGCTGTGACGTCCTTCCAAATCAGACACATGCCTCAGGATAAGGTGAAACTGAGAATAGGTCTTCATTCGGGTAAGTTTGTAAATTGTTTTGTAATTGTGCTACAAAATTCGGTACTTCTCCGTTAGCCGGGTGCATGCAACGCCTCCTAAATACTAAATGTCTACTACATTTGCTTCGCTACGGGTGACATTGGTTCCACTTTGGGCGCCACCTTGCGGCTTTCAGCTATTGGCGATGGATCCAAATAATATTCAATTTAACTTTTTTGATTGGTTGATTTTCAAATTTAAATTTAGAAATGAACCAATCGTTACTTTCTCTTTCTCGACGAACTCCGGTAGATGGCAGTGCTTTGTGAACCAAGGACGAAAATTTGCTCTGTGCTAAAAACCTGAAAGCAGCAGGCATTTAGTATTTAGGAGGCGTTGGTGCAAGCGAAAACTCGCCAAATAATGTATCGTTAAATAATGCAGAATTCCGCCGAATTTCTTACAGCCACGATGGGAGAGTTTCCGAAATTTCAAAAGCATTTTTTTCTGAAAGAGCATGCTTCAAAACATAGGAATTGACCATTTTTTTTATTTTTTGACGCAGTTATATATTTTTTATGAATTATTTTAACCGGTGCGCAAATGCTATTCCGAAAAAAAAAAAAACATCTGCGCATGACGTCAGTGGTGCACGTAAGCGCGAAATATAATTGGCTGTAATGAGATGACGAAGGTCGTGACGTCACCGATTCCTGCGATTGGACAACTCAAGTCAAGCAAAATGGTGTTATTATTGGAAAGAGAGCTGTTAGTTGCACCACTGACGTCACAAAAACCACGCCCCGTTTTCAAGGTTGGGTATTTAAAAAAATTTAGAAAAAATAAACTGTTGGGAAAATTAAAGTATTTTCCGGGCCCATGTTAGTTTTTTATGTCATTCTATCAATTTCAGTAACAAAAAGTAGTACTTTTGACTGAAGGAAACTCCCCCATTGTTTACCGTTGAGCGTACTTTTGTTCCATTGACAGATTTGTCATTCACTTCGCTTGGCGACATTGGCGATTTTTTATTGTTCGCTGGCACCCGGCTAACGGATAAGTACCAAAAATTCAAAGTTGAAATCAAGCGCCAAAGCGGCAGAAACTCAATAGCTCGCCGGTGACAGTGACAAATAAATAGTATCACTTTTAAAAGACTATTACTAAGTTACTATGCAATTACAATTATTTTGTGAGTTACAGTAAACTGCCGATTATACGCGGAATAGGGTAACCCAGTAGCCGCGGATAATCCAAAAAATGCGTAAAAGACTATACTAATCTGAGGAATATCTAAAAATAAGTCCATAACAAGCATATTTATCCCCGCTTAATCAAATACCCCGCTTAAAGGAATAATCTTTCTTGGAACCGACAGGTATTGGTTTAAGCGGGGTCGACAGTACTTTTCTTTCGGATATTAAATTATTCAAGATAGTTAAAAACGGTGTGAAATAGGATGCGTCGAAAAATTCAACTTTTAGAGCATTGAATATAGATGTGAAATATGACAGATGGAATAATAATGCTTTTTTAATACGCTATTATTAGTTTCAGATGTGGGTTTGTTTGTTTGGTTGTATGTATGTATCTTACTCTGAATAAAAGATAAAATTCACGTTCTTTGCAAATATAAAAGTAATGTATTTAATACTACAGTCAATACTAAAGGTTAAACTACACCTAACAGCTAACAGTACCTTTTCTTTACCTTTTACATGTAACCAAATTGTTGCCCTAAATCACCTTTTCATGTTTTTTCCACATTTTCAAAGAATTAAAGGTTAATTCCCAAGTTTTTAGGTCCTTTTTTCTGCATTGCGCATTGATATTGATACGCGTGTACTACCCATCGTATGCCAATCCGTGGCTGTCTTGCACGGTTTTCTTCACTTTTTTGCTTGCTCCCCTAATTGTTTTGAGCAGTGCATATTATTACATGTTGATGTATTATAAACTAGCTGACCCGGCGAACTCTGTACCGCCTTAAAGGCAATAAATAAGCAAATTTTTGAATTTATGAAGTTTTTTTTATTAGAAAAATACAAAAAAAAGTACCTAAATTAATCATTCATTATTGTTTCTGTATTTTAGTACATAGGTTGCTCTTCACTTAAGTACCTTGTGATACACAACATTTTTTGTTTTATTATCAGGAGCAAAAACAAACAACGCAGATGGTCTTCCGACACGTGAATATGCCACATATAATTGACCATTGGAAAAACAGTGATGTTCTAGATTCAAACCACAAACTTTTAAGGATTGGCTTTGTGATTTGTTGATGGTCATGACAAATGCAAGACGGATCGGAAATTGAAGTCTTTTAAATACAAACGGCATATCGGTTGGGATCATCGGGATCCCCGGAATGAGAACTTTCTCACCTTTGAATTTTCTTTTCGGTATCTTTGCGTAAATTACATTGTTCACCAATTTTCTAACCACCAAACGCGTACCGTTGCACAGTTTTTGTTGGTTTTTGTTTCGAAGCATAATTACAGCGGAGCCAACCTTTAGGCGTAAATTGTGCGGTGGTAATCCAGGCATCACAAAAAAGTCAAATAACACTTAATACGCCGGTAACTCACAACCTATTTTACTGCGCTCCAGAAGCTGTCAGAACATGTGCTTTATGTCGCTCGGCGACAGAGGCTCAAAAAAGGCTTAGTTAAAAAGATAATTTTTTCGGACTGCTTATCAACTGACTGCTCCATCCATAAATCCATCCAAACAAACTTTTGTATATATAATAGTAGTAAGAAGAACAACCTCTTTAACTGCAGTCCAGGAGCTATCCCACCAAGCGCTTTCCACCTCTCAGCCTCAGAGGCGTAAAAACTCTTAAGTGACAATCGTTTCTGACAGCTTATCACATATAAATTTCAAGGGAAGTAACGCGTTTGTTTATAATTTACTTCACAAAAAGTCAAATAACACTCAACGCACCGCTAACTTACAGCCTGTTTACTACGCTCCGGAAGCTGCCAGAACGTGTGCTTTATGTCGCTCAGCCATGGAGGTGTCAAAAAAGGCTTAGTAAAAACAATAAGACATTTTTTCTATTTATGTAACTGACACACATAAATTATAGCGTATGTCCGTCTCCTGGCTCTAAGCTACCTACCCACCAATTTTTATCCATATCGGTACAGCCGTTCTTGAGTTATAAATAGTGTAACTAACACGACTTTCTTTTATATATATAGATGTTTCATACCCATTAATGCCTAGCGTCCCTTTTTAGGGACGGTCCAAAAAGGGTCTGAATTTCCCCAAAATGAACATTTCAACCAAATAATAGTGTTCAATGAGTACCTTGGTATTGTTTCAATTCGTTATTAACAGATTGCAGCACATAACCATTGTAAAGTGTGTTCTGTAGCAGTTTTAATATGACCTTTATCAAAAATGACATCGTTCACAATCTCAAGAAAAAAAGCTAAGTTTTCAAAGTTATTCCCAGCTTCCCAGTTTATGTTCATTGCTGATTTTATTTCTTCTTATAAAATGTCTTTTTAAATATTATATCGTAGGCAGAAAAAAATTTTAGTAAAAAAAGTATGTACCCTCTGAGGTCTATCGTAACTTTTAAGGGACGATTTTTCTTTCCTTAATAAAAAAATTATTTTTTACATAATATTTTTTTTTATTATTTTTCCTGTCCATTAAACACTATTTGTGACCAGTATACAAAATATCTGTGGAAAAAAAATGTCAGGCATTCATGGGTTAAACCGTTACCATCGAAACTCCAAGCCTTCTGTCTGAAACGGTTGCTAAGGGCCACGTCATCACATTAGGGCCAGTTTTTTCATTTTCCAGCTTGTTATTATACGCAAAACCCATTCAAACTAGCTAGAAGAATCTTATTCCAGTTGGATTTTATCACAGAAACCTACATTTGGATCATAAAAGGCACATTTGGATCATAAAAGGTAAGTTGTGCTTCCTTTAATGCATCCTATTTCTTTATAATCTTAAAATTAACTTATTTGTAAGTTCTAACTGAAATTTCCGGTAGTTTCCGGATTAGTTGCTGATCTATAAGTTTAGTTGATCTATTTCAGACTTTCTGTGCAAAATTTAAATATTTATTCACGGAAAATGCTTGCCTAATTGGAAAGTCTTTTTCCTGATTGTAAAAGCTGCACTTTTTCAAAATGTAACCTCCTGGTCCGAAAGTTAAGTCAAGAATCTAGCTAGACTAACCATTTTCCTAAACCATATCCAAAGATTTTGTAATGAAATGAAGTTGGTGGATTACCTGTTAAAGGAGTATAAAATATTTAAAGCGTTTAGAATATTGCATTGACAAACACTTCGTATCTATTCTAAACTCAAATACAACCTGCAGACGAAATATCTACGAGCAGCCATATTTTCAGTAAAGTAATCCATTCCTGGCAAAACACTCAAGTCCTTCGTGTGCTATAAGATAAATATGCTTTGATATTTACATTGTAAATTGACAGATTTAATGATAAGAATTTATTAATACTGGGTTTTGGCGCGTTTTCAAAAAGTTTGCTGAAAGTGAAATATGTACCGATTGTATCTTCGACAATTAATTTCGCCAAAAATTTGCAAAAGCCATTTTCGTAAAATCTGCTTTTTCCAAACCTCAAAACATGACTTAATTTAATTAAAGTATTTTTGTCAATTTTTTTGGATGGGATTTCAAGTTCGCTAATTTTACGCCAGCCAATTAAAGTAAAATTTTTGGCGATATTTCAAAAGCCATTTAACAATATTAACACAATTCTCTCAAATTTGAAGAAATCAGTCAACGAAATAAATGAAGCCATAAAACAAAATTAAAACTAACGTAAATGTTACGCTAAACATTTTGGAAAACGCCCAGGTGGTGATTTTTGGCGCAATTTTATGATAGCGAAAATTATCGCACCTTTCGACGACAAGTTTGGTTTGATGAAATTTTAACTGCTCGTTGACAGTTTATAGCTGTGAATGGTTTGTGAAGGTCTGATTTGTAAAGAGTCAAGAAATTGAGCCAAAATGTTAGCTTCGCCAACAACCATCGTTGTCGAAAATGTTCATTGTACCTTTAAATTTAGAGCAACTTATAAGGCCGACAACCTACTGTTGATCTCAACTAAAAAAATAATGCAGAAGCAAACAAATTGACATTAAAAGTTTGATACAATTTGCGCTTTTGTAAAAAAACAAGCATGAATAAAATCTTACTTATTAGAAAAAAAAAAGTTGAAACTACTTCCAGACAGCCGCCCACATTTTCTACTTATCTCAATATCATGATCATGAATATCCATGTATTAATATATGTCAAAAACATTAAAGTATTTTCTTATGAATAATACTGAGCTTTCAATTATAAATACAAATAATAAAATCATATAAATTTTTGAGCTTTAGGCAAACATTTTAAATTTCTGTTATTTACTGACAACAGTGATATAAGTTTTGAGTTTTTGACAGATTTAATTATAACAGCAAAATTAAATAAAACTTCTTCAGGCAGTTTGAAGCCATTTAGTATAGGTAATTCTAACAAGCATAATTTATGTTTTTTGCTAATGAACATTTATATCATTACTTGATCATAACATTTTTTTCATTCATGATTTTTTTCAGAAAAAAGAATGCCAGACATAAGCACATAAGTTCTCGAATCCTGAGTATAGAAGAAACTATGATGACAAAAATAAAGCTCATACTTTTTCGTTCCCCGGATCTTCCGTTTGTAATTTATGAAAAAGTACACTGTCATGCAAATAAATATTCTTTAGAATTGTGTTTTAGAAATTCATTTCAGAAAAGTTTTATATGATCCAAAAGTTTGATTTTCTTCTTTTCAAAATCAACAAATTTTCAACAAGAAAAAGTTTAATAAAAACGTGCCAATAATAAGCGCCAATATAATCCGCTGGCCTCAAGTGAGTGACGTCACAAATCAGACAGAAGGCTTGGAGTTTCGATGGTAACGGTTAAACTCTGAATAAGAGGTGAAATTCACGTTCGTTGCAAACATAAAAGTAATATATTTAATACTATTATTAATACTAAAGGCTAAAGTGTATTTCAAAGCGTATTTTTTTTAGTTTTTTTAAACTATATTTTGATTATTTCCCCCAGGCCCGTGCTGTGCAGGAGTAGTTGGTCAAAAAATGCCACGTTACTGCCTATTTGGCGATACCATCAACACGGCTTCCAGGATGGAGTCTACCGGAGAACGTAAATACGTTTACTCTTTTAGAAATCCTATTTACCATTAGTGTGCGTGTGTGTGAAAAGTAAACTTTTTAACGAATTGTACCTACTGTCTAAAATTTTTTCGTGCGACCTCCGCTGTATCTGCGCACGCGCGAAGTCTCTTCGAACTTTCTCGAAATAGAGGGGAAAAGCAACGAGGAAGTAGAAAACGAACAAAAGCTGAAGGCATCGGGTAGTGTGCATCCTAAATCTATCTCCCCTTTTTCAGATGGAAGCGTCCGTGGCTCCCAGGTGCACAAAACGCAAACAGACAGTACTAATTGGGCATTGATGGCAGATTTTAAAGTTAAACTAGTCTCCAGAGGAGATAGTCCCTATCCCTTGTGTTATTGGCGCAGTCCCAGGGCTTTTTTTTTTACTATCATCTTTTCAAATTAAAAAAAATATATATAGAAAGAAAGAAAGGATAAATCATTTACAGAAATTATATTTTATTAACTATATAGTGGTTTTAGGGGTTTCGAATTTCTTAGGAAGATATCTCTTTTGTCCTGGACAGAGATGGGAATAGAGGGTTAAAAAACGAAAATTCTGACGGAAAAGTTTTTTTTTTTTTCTTTTTTCTGAAGGAGTTTATTTCTACTCGGCAAAAATTGAAAATTATGAAATTTCTAGCGCAAAATTAAAAGCTCAATAGTGCAATTGAGATAAGCATGGAGGTGCTCTCCCTGATATCCCTTTTTCTTAAAACCATTTTCCATCCTCTCATCTCATCAAGATGATAATGGGAGAAGGGCAATGTGCCTTTGCCATTATTAGTCCAAGAACTGGCAACGCCGAAAAAACAACCATTTTAAGATGTCTGCTTGTACTGGAAAAAATGGAAGTCATATGTGGACAATTCCAAAATCATAACATGGAAAAAAAGTTTTTGACCTCACCATTTCCGATTTTAACAAAATTTGATGTGAAGAACACATATGTATCTTAAGAGCCATTATTTTAAAAATCGAACAAAAAAGGGAAATTTTGGCAGTGACCATTTTTGATTTTCCTCATTTTTTTGTATGTCAAAGTAGGTCATGAGAAATGAACATTCTGAAGTTTGCAGCCCCCCAAAAAATTTTGTTCGCTCGGTAAAAATTCCCAAAGTTTGATGTTACGCAGCGCTTTTTTGGTAAAACGGCTGAAAGACGCATTTCAGTGTGCTGTAGTATTTTACAGAAACGCCACCCCATGGTTATGTTTACATTTTTTGAATGTACAATGTGTAGTTATGAGGACCCCATAGTTATTTGGGTTGGGGTGTGTTTCTTTCTTCAGTTAAGGGGCCGCAAAGTATGGTTTTTAGACCATTTTCGCTCGACTTTGAACTGCGTTATTTCCCCCCTAAAAGCAAATCCCCCGAAATTTTTTTAACATATACTGAAAATTTATACTATGAAGAGAATATGTGGTACGAAAATTGTTTATTATTTCATTGCTTTAAAGAGAAAAAGACTTAGACATTTTTCAAATTTTCAAAATTTGCGGTTTTTTGATCGCATTTAACTCAAAACAGCAACTCTAGGAAGAAAAAGCTTTTATGGATTATGGAACCTACAGATGTGTAGAATAACGTAAAAAAGAAAGTTGCGTGGGGTCTCGTCTCGTTTTCAAGAAAATAATTTTTTTTTGTAGCTCATTTTAATGCTTTTTTCTCATAGTAAAATGTGTCCATCAAGTAGGTCAAATCTGCTGAAACTCTAAGTATATAGTAATGATATATTTAAATTTGTATAAGGAAAGAGAAAAAGACTAAAAACACTTAATTTTGTCTAATTTTTTTTTAATTTTTAGTTTTTTAATTGCAATTAACTCAAAAAACATGAAATCCTGAGACTATTATTGAATGCACATATTACTAGCTTTGAAATATTGGAAAAAGTAAATTCGGTGAGGTCTCTTCAGATGTATTCTAGTGGGAGGTCACAGTGACTTCCCGAAAAATTTCATGATCGAAAAATTTTGCTGACGATTCGGCAAATTTGGAAACTATTGCAACAGATTTTTTAATGATACATATTTGTCACGTGTGCTTGATCGTATTCTGTAAAAATTTAAGTTCAAGTGCCCATGAGTATCTTATACTTCTCAAGAAGATGTTCTTAATTTGCCAAAGGAATTTCCCAATTTTTCCGAATGATAAAATACGATCAAGCCCACATGTAAAAAATAAATAAATAGAAAATTTCTATGTTGCAGTATTGTTTCTAAAGTTGCCGAATCTTCATAAAAATTTTCCGAATATGAAATTTTTCTGGAGGTCACAGTGACCTCCTTTAACTTCCCATTGGGGAGCCTCTAAAAATACCTCACAGTATTTACTTTCTCGAATATTTCCAGTCATTGCCAGCTAGTAATATGTAAATTCAATAATTCCCTCAGTAACGATTTATCGTTTTTTAATATAATTGCAATAAGAAGCTAAAAGTTCTAAAAATTTAGACACAATTAAGTGCTGTGATTCTTTTTCACTATTACTATACACTCAAATATAAAACACACATATATAAATTATCATCATGTATTTTAAATTTCAGCAGATCTGACCTACATACTGGACACATTTTACTACGGGAGAACGCATTAAAATCTGCTACATTTTTTTTCCTGTAAAACTAGAAGAAAACCCTGGCCGATTTATTTTGTACGTCGTTTTACACATATGTAGGTATCATATAACATAAAAAAAATCAGAACAAGTAAAAAATTAATATATAGAAAATTTCAATGTTGCAGAATTGTTTCCAACTTTGCCGAATCATCAGCAAAATTTTTCGATCATGAAATTTTTCGGGAGGTCATTGTGACCTCCCACTAGAATACATCTGAAGATACCTCACCGAATTTACTTTTTTCAATATTTCAAAGCTAGTAATATGTGCATTCAATAATAGTCTCAGGATTTCACGTTTTTTGAGTTAATTGCAATTAAAAAACTAAAAATTATAAAAAAATTTGACAAAATTAAGTGTTTTTAGTCTTTTTCTCTTTCCTTATACAAATTTAAATATATATTTACTATATACTTAGAGTTTCAGCAGATTTGACCTACTTGATGGACACATTTTACTATGAGAAAAAAGCATTAAAATGAGCTACAAAAAAAATTATTTTCTTGAAAACGAGACGAGACCCCACGCAACTTTCTTTTTTATGTTATTCTACACATCTGTAGGTTCCATAATCCATAAAAGCTTTTACTTCCTAGAGTTGCTGTTTTGAGTCAAATGCGATCAAAAAACCACAAATTTTGAAAATTTGAAAAATGTCTAAGTCTTTTTCTCTTTAAATCACTGAAATAATAAACAATTTTCGTACCACATATTCTCTTCATAGTATAAATTTTCAGTATATGTTAAAAAAATTTCGGGGGGTTGCTTTTAGGGGGGAAATAACGCAGTTCAAAGTCGAGCGAAAATGGTCCAAAAACCATACTTTGCGGCCCCTTAACTGAAGAAAGAAACACAACCCAACCCAAATAACTATGGGGTCCTCATAACTACACATTGTACAATCAATAAATGTAAACATAACCATGGGGTGGCGTTTCTGTAAAAAACTACAGCGCACTGAAATGCGTCTTTCAGCCGTTTTACCAAAAAAGCGCTGCATAACATCAAACTTTGGGAATTTTTACCGAGCGAACAAAATTTTTTGGGGGGCTGCAAACTTCAGAATGTTCATTTCTCATGACCTACTCTGACATATAAAAAAATGAGGAAAATCAAAAATGGTTACTGCCACACCTTGTCTGAATTTCAAAATAATGGCTCTTAAGATAAGTAATCCTGCCAATTTTTAAGTTTCTACTTCAAAAATTGTACAAAATACAGAAATTTTTAAAAAACTCAGAAAATAAAAAAAAAGCAAAATTTTTTACATGCAAATAACTAACTTATTTTCTAATTGTAGTAGAATAAAAATCTAGAAACCATTATACAGGCAAAAAATAGAGCTTTCCATTGATATATTGCTTGACGTACTTACGACAGGTTTAGGCTCTTAATTACCCCAAAATGGTTTAAAAATCACTATTTTTATCAATAAAAATACGATGCACAGTAAAAAAAGCAACCACTCTCGGCCAAGATATTTTAATTCTTTAGTATAAACTAAATATTTAATTGCTCCTCTTTTCTGCTTAATACTATAAAAATCAACATGAACAAATGAATTCTGTAAAAGGTATTTCTCTGCCAGCGCACTATCAGTGCAAGGAAAACAGCCTGCCTCGGTTATTGCCGACAAAGGGGACGTCCTCATACTGACGTTAAGATAGCAGAGAAACAATCTATCCTAATCGCCCTCCAGCTTCTAAAAGTGATTAGTTTTAGCTGAAATTACTGATCTTAGATTGGTTCTTCCAATTTTTAATATTTTTATTTTATTTTATTTTTTTTTATTTAAATTTTTATGGCACTGTGCACATTTAAAGCATTTGAATGTTCTGGTTTTTACTTCCTACGTAGTAAAGGAAGTATTGTGATCACAAAAAAAATTTCACTCAAATTTCGGTCTAAATTTTGACTTTGCTCACCCCTGAATGAATGTCGCGTAGTTTTTTCGACCTGTCAGCACGTGCATATATACCTAACAACATACAAACAGCCGAAAAATCAATTTCGACCACCCCCGAGTAAATTACGACGAGTTTTCTCGTGACGTCTGTATGTACGTATGTGCGGATGTATGTGCGTATGTGGCTCGCATAACTCAAAAACTATATGCCGTAGAAACTTCTAGCTTGGTATGTAGGCTGTGAGGGGGGTCTAGTTGTGCACCTCCCCTTGTGATTGCATTCGAAGGTTCCCAAAGGGGTCTTTTACCCTTTTTTTGGGGTAAATCAATGTTAATTTCAATACAGACTTAAGTGATATGAATTGGCGCCACCACTTGGCGACATGTCGCCAAGCTTTTGGTCACCAAGTGTTTGACGCCAACTTGGCAACAAATCGGCAAGTTGGCGACAAATTTGGCGAAAAAATTATTTTTTGAATTTGGGTTCAACTTGGCACTATTGGCGATATTTTGCGAAAAATTCACTAAATGATATTAAAATCAGCAATATTTAGAAAAATAGCCAAGTTGTAAAATATTTTTTGCATTGTTTCGTGGTATATTAGGGGAGTAAATATTTGAATTGTTACCTTACTCACTCCAAGCACTTTTTTTAACACTTAAGGCAACTACTAAGAAATTTACACGTAAAAGGAAGTAGTGTGGGGTCCATACCAGACTTTTTTTTTTTTTTTTTTTTGTATAATGCCCAAATTTTATTTAAAAATTTTTGTAGGTAACAGAATGAAAGGAGTATTTCTTAGTCCTTATCAAACCACTAAAATGCAAGTTTTGAGACTGAATTCTGATTACTTTTATAAACTGATCATTTTGATTAATATTTATTTATTTATTTGACATTAAAGTATATAGAATATTTTATTTGAAATTAGAATGTAATATAGTCCTATCCAACGCTATGCTTGGGGGAGGGGGGGATTCCCGCAATTTTTGGTTTATTGCAATGAAAATAAAACAAATTTATAGTAAGTTGGCTTCAAACCCCCTTTGAAAGAAAAGTAGACAGACTTTTAAAATAAAAGTCGACTTGCGTAATGTAAACTGACCTTCTTTCCACCAACCAAAAACCCTCCAACCTTCTCATATAAGTTATAAAAAGATGAGTCCCCCCCCCCCGCCCAAAAAAAAAATCCAATTACAGTGCTGCCGTTCTAAGCGCATAAGTGATACTACAGTCGAGCTCAAACTGAGATATTACTCTTTAAAGTTTTGCGCCACCATGTATTTGATTCGGATGAAACTTTTTCAGAATTTTTTAAAACAAATTTCCCGTTCTCAAATGACCATTCTTGCAACTGACATTCCGATCGTCTGCAAGTTATTTTTAGCTCAGCAGAGGTATTACGCGAAAAAAAAAAAAAAAAAAAGAGAAATCATTTTTCATCAAATATTATACATTTAAAATAAACTATTTACATGTTAGATATTTACAACTCAAAACTGCAGCAAAAAAAAAAAAACAGATCAGAACGTTCCATCATAAATTAATCGTGTCTAATCGTTCCATCAATTTGTTATTATTTTTATCGCATTCTTCATTTCAGTTCAGTTCAGTTAACTGTTATTCAAAGCAGGAAAAAGCTAAAAATAACTTGCAGACGATCGGAATGTCAGTTGCAAGAACCATATAATTTTGTATTTAGGTAAAATGCGTCACAAAGAGCCGCCTGGTGGTGATAACTCAATTTTGTTAAAAAGTGCAGATACGACTTTTGTGCTTAGCACGGCAGAGCGGTGGTTAAGGCAGGAATTCAAGTGAAACACGAACAATCGCAACTCACCAATGCAATCGCTAATTCCCAAATTTGGATAAGTTACAATCGCTACGAGATGCGATTCTAATGTAATTCGACTTCCAGTAGCGATTGCAATTTGCGATCGCCTGGAAGCGATTGCAATGGTGTTTCACTTGGATTCCTGCCTTAATCTCTTCCATTACGTTTTCTAATAAACAAAATTTTACTTCATAGAAATAGCCCAAAAACTTGTAATCCGTAATTTTTTTTTTTATTTCAGCTTTAAAAATTCATGTGAGTCCGAACACAAAAGTAGCATTGGATTATTTTGGAAACTTTCAACTCGTTCCACGTGAAGAAATAGAAGTGAAGGTAGGTCTTATTGTCTACTTCTAAAATCCTCTTATAGAGCAAAGACAACCAACAGAACTTTTTTCGAGTTGTCCCGTACCAAGTGCGATCGCTCGCTGGTATTCTAATTTCACATTAGCTACCAGTTTTTGTTGGCTCTATTTGCTCTATAAGAGGTATTTTGTCTCCAGTTCGTTTAGTTCCTATTCCATGCTGATGAGTGCATAATAGCACAAAATCGCAGTCCATGGATGGAATATACGAGCTGGTGGTATACAGTACCTCAGAACCAGACTAACGTAAGTCCATTTTCGTCATTTTTCAGTAGAGGGGAAAAACGATTGTCGGATACATGCAAAGGATGGGACTCGCGCTCTTTTCACGCTGCTAAATAATTGTGAAGGAATTTGTTTTATAGAATACTGTTTTAATGTGTCGATGTGGAATAAGATTCTACATACAATGAAGCAAAAAGGTGAAAATGGCCATTTTTGGACTTACGTCGTTCTGGTTCTGAGGTACAGTATTGCATATTCTGAAAAAAAATCTCAGAAAAAAGGATTGTAGTCGCAATTGAATAATTTAATGTGATATTATTAATGTGTTCTCAAAATTAAAAATTTTGTCTGTATAGTGGTTTTTTGAAATAAACGATTCAACCTCTGCTCGTACTTTTCGCAGGGGAAGGGGAAGATGCAAACTTACTGGCTCGTGGCCGAAAAAGAATCTTCGAGGGTGTCGGCCTCCCCGGCCGTGCAGAAGAGAAGCAAAGGAACCGGGAGTGCAAAGAGGAGGAGGTGATAAGAAGACAAAAAGACGCAAAATCGTTTGGTGAAAATCACTCACGTGTCGGACAGTGTGACACTGCCAATCATCGTGCACAGCTTCAGATCGAACATGCTTCGTCGAAGGGAATGCGCTGTCGAGCAGGACGTGTAGAAACATCCTTCGCTACAATGTTTGAGCGATGAATCGGACGATTCAAAAAATGAACCGTTCTTTTTACAGTATTATACTGGCAGCCAAGTTTCGAATTTAGAAGTGTAAAATGCACAGTAATAAACTGTAAAACTAGCAATTTCACAGTTTCTTACTGTAAAGTTAACAATTTTAGCTTATTACCGTAAAATCAACAGTTTATTCTGGCAGCAGAGGTTCCAGTTTAAAACTGTAAAATGCACTGTAATAAACTGTTAAATTAGTAATTTTTATTACCGTAATATTAACAATTTTTACAGTTTATTACCATAAAATTAGCCGTATTATACTGTAAAAACAACATTCAATTTTTACAGTGTAGAGTCAAATTAAACTCGACTTCTGGCTAAAACTAGTTGAATGACTCAAGGAACGGTAATACAGATTCCTAACTAAGCGAAAGGTTTATCGGGAAAGGTAATGAGAATTCTTATTATTGAGTTTATAACATCTGTACAGTACCAGCCCCACTAAAATATTGATAAAATAACAACCTAAATTCATTTTTGAAAAATAATCTTTTTTAGTTGGTTGAACGAAAGAAAAAAAAATAAAGGAAGTCAAAAACCTTATTGTACTTTGCCGTCATAAAAAAGAAAACCCTATCTCCAAAGGGGGGTGGGGGGGGGGGGGTGATGTTGGGTAAAACTAGAAGACATAAATTTGAAACCTTCATAAATGCCACTATACTTTTATAAAAATGCTTTAGATGATAAGTAGAAGCCAGCAGGAACGAAATTTTAATTTCTGTGATAACTGTATCTTTTAAAAAACGACAGAAAAAAAACTGTTAATATAAATTGCAGAAATTTGGGTTCAAAGCCTTGAAAATTATGACGGCAGCACTAATGCATAGTTGCAGGCCCGTCATTTAGGGGTGTCGGGGGGTCAAATGCCCCCCCCCCCCCCCGACTTTGGGAAATCAATGTATTTACATATAAGTGGACGTGGTTTTCGTTGTTTTCCGATGAAATCGCATTGTGTTTGCACCCTTTGACCCCCCCCCCCCACCTGGAAAAACTTGAAATGACGGGCCTGTACTAACTTCCCAAACAATTCTTTCGTCGTCTGGAAAACCTGCTATATTTCGAAGATACCTAGCATTCTCACTTTCAGTTTACACTGCAAGAGTGAACTGTTGTTTTTGCAGTATAATATACTGGCAGCCGAAGTTCCAATTTAAAACTGTAAAATGCACAGGATAAACTGTAAAACTAGCCATTTTACAGTTTCTTACTGTAAAGCTAGAATTTATAGTTTATTGCCGTAAAATTTAGCTGTATTATACTGCAAAACAGCAGTATAATCCTGGCAGCAGAGGTTCCAGTTTAAAACTGTAAAATGCACGGTAATAAACGGTAAATATAGCAATTTAAGTTTATTGCTGTAAAATTAGCAGTTTTACAGTTCAGTACTGAAAAAGTGGTAATTTTACGGTTTATTACTGTAAAATGAAGATTGTTTACAGTTTATTACCATAAAATTAGCTGTATTATACCCTAAAAACAACATTCATTTTTTAGTGTGTAGGAACTTGGTTAAAAAAAAATCGAGAGGAGGGGGGGGGGGCTGGTATTTATAAGTGGAAACGACAAAACATGTTAAATTTAAAGGTTTGAATGCAAACAGTGTATCGCAACTAAAATCATATTGTAAGTAAATATCAGAATTGATCAAAAATTAAACCAAAAAGCAAAGAACTGTGAATGCTGTGTCGAGCAATTCGCTGAATAGTTGTTATTTAAATGTTTTATGTGGCAGCAAATAAAAACTACTTGAAATGTCAGATTCTAACTAAGAAAAGGATCTGTGTTGCAAAAGATTCATCTGTTATTTGTATTCAATGTATACTCATAAAAATGAATAAATCATCACACATCATTATTGTCTGCAGTGACAACTACTGTAGTTTACTGTATTACAATTCTGTCCGTCAGCCCCATTCTACGCTCCTCACCTTTAATTCTGTACAAAGAGGTTTACTACTAATAAATACGAAGGTCAAGAGGTCACCTCTTTCTTCGTGCGTTTGAACAGCTGCAACTGAAAGTGTAAAGTAAACGTTTTCCTTTTATTACGGCTCGAGTGTTTTGTTCGTGCGCAACTCGTGACATTCAAGCAAAACATAAAACCTCAACCTCCTACTTTTTCCCATTTGATAGAAGTCGATCTCTTTGGGCTTCTTAGAAAAGATTACAGATAAATTGTAAATCAATGTATCTTTATAGAAAAATCAGCCTTTATTCCAAGAATTCCAATCCTCTCACACACTGCAAAAAATGAAGTTATTCTTACAGTATATTACTGACAGCCGACGTTCCAATTAAAAACTAAAATGCACAGTCATAATCAGTAAAACTAGCAATCTTACAGTTTCTTACTGTAAAGTTAGCCATTTTACAGTTTATTGCCGTAAAATTTAGCTGTATTGTACTGTAAAAGCAACAGTATAATACTGCCAGCAGAGGTTCCAGTTTAAAATTGTGAAATGCACAGTCATAATCAGTAAAACTAGCAATCTTACAGTTTCTTACTGTAAAGTGAGAAATTTTACAGTTCATTGCCGTAAAATTTAGCTGTATTATACTGTAAAAACAACAGTATAATACTGGCAGCAGAAGTTCCAGTTTGAAACTGCAAAATGCACAATAATAAACTGTAAACTTGGCACTTTTACAGTTTATTACCGTAAAATTAACAATTTTACAGTTTAGTACTGTAAAATGCGAAATTTTACAGTTTAATACTGTAAAATTAGTAATTTTTACAGTTTATTACTATGAAATTAGCTGTATTTTACTGTAAAAACAAAATTCTTTTTTTACAGTGCAGCGGTTGGCAACCTAAATTAACTGAAGACCCCAAAAAAGTAGGGGGTCAAAAGAAACGTATGCGTAGGGCAGGGGGGGGGGGCGTAGGGCTAGCAAGCAGCACCTCTGAAGCTCTTTTTAGAATTTTGTTATATTATCGGATTTTAACGCTAACGATTAAAGGATCAATTAAAAAAAATGCGACATATGACCTCAAAAATCTTGACGGATGGCCACCGTAGACATCCGCCTTCGATTCCAAGTTTCATTCTTCTTCAAAATAACTGCTTAGGCGCACAAAAACAGCTCAAAGCTGAAAAATTTCACAGCAGGTTATGTTTCATTCAGGTACAGTGATGAAACAGCTGTTTTAAAGATTAAATAGTTCGTTTTTTTATGTAGAAGAATTTTAAGTTTGACCCGAGATGAAAAATAGTGTGAGAAATGCATTTTTAGCAAAATATTTTCTAAAATGTCTATTTATCACATTAAATATCTAGGAAAAAGTTCACTTTTGGCTATAAAATACTTTCAGAGAGGTATTTGAAGTTCGCCTAAAGAGCTCCTGTAAATTTTCTAATTTTTTAGGAATGCTGCGAAATTTTAGTACAATTTTAGGAATTTTAGGAGGTCTGAAATATTTTAGGAAATTTAGGAATTTTAGGGGGGATTCGAGCCCTGTATACGTGCACTGATTTTTAGAACAATTTTCTAATTTTGAAACAGGCGAGTGACCTTAACTATTTCACTTTGCCCCACATTCCCCTCTCTACTATAAGATGTATTATTTACACATGAAACATAAAACTAAATGAGTAAAACACCAGATGATAAATAGTATATATTTTATTCTTAAACATCATTCCACATACAACCATTGGCACGAAAACTGACAGAAAGAACAGCTACACAGTGATGGTGCCATATATTCAATAATTTCTTTTTTTAAACATTCATGCGAAACACAACATTCAGTAAAAATTATCAATGAAAATGGCAACACTGAGAAGATTGTCAGTCACAAAACAAGTATAGATAACTGCGCAGAGCTTTGGTGGAAATCAATCAAAGTTGAACAAATACTTAATACGCAAACTCTTTTCGATCATAATTACTTGGCATTAATGTAACAAAAAAAAACGTCATTTTGATTAACCCGTTACTGCCCAGTGATCTATTTATAGATCACCTCCTTACAGACTAATCACTGAAAACTGTACCTTCCTATCATTTCTTACTCTTATTGGCTGGTTTCTTATTGAACCAATTTCCAATAGGAAACCAGCTAATGAGAATAAGAAATGATAAAAATTTAAACACTGTAAAAAATTAATGTTGTTTTTACAGTATAATACAGCTAATTTTGTAGTAATAAACTGTGAAAATTGCGAAATTTACAGTAATAAACTGAAATTTCTACTTTTACAGTACTAAACTGTCAAATTGCTAATTTTAGTTTTAAACTGGAACCTTTGGTGTCAGTAATTATACTGCTGTTTTTACAGTATAATACAGCTAAATTTTACGGCAAAAAAATTTCTAACTTTACAGTAAGAAACTTAAATTGCTAGTTTTACAGTTTATAACTATCTAATTTACAGTTTTAAATCGGAACCTAGGCTGCCAGTATTAGACTGTAAAAACAACAGTTCATCTTTTGCAGTGTAGTTTTCAGTGAGGAGTCTAAAAAGAGGTGATCTATAAATAGATCACTGGGCAGTAACGGGTTGAAAAAAGCAAGAAAGAAAAGTAATATTTAGTAACTTTCAAAGAAAAAAAAAATGCAAACGATAACATCAGAAACGATGATAAATATTCCTTGGAATGAATATTACACAGAAGCAAATTAAAAAAAATAAGATATAAAGAGGAACCAAGAAACGAACATTAAAAATTTCGTAAATTAGCATTTCTGAGAAATACTACAGCAAAGCTCAATTCCTTAAGTGCACTTATGGGTCAAAGAATGCTGAATCCATTGACACGAATGAGATATTTCAGTTTATATTTGCAGTTTCTTCCCCGAATTTAAAACTTTGGATTTTAACTGAGTTACCTATTCGAATACACGGAGCCTTTTTGCGTCGTAAACATAGAGCGCTAATAAAACGAGAAGAGCGAACTCGGCTAGGCCCTGGAACTCGGCAGTACGCTTTTCGTCGAAACGTGTGCGGCAGAAGAAACAGCTCTTGTCACGTTTGAACTCAAACTTTTCTCTGTAAAGCGTTCAGCCGTGAATTTCTAGAGTCATTAATCTGCACAATTCAGGATGGCAAAAGAAGCAGTCTTTCCACATCAAATAAGATGCTTTATTATGCAAAGTATTTTAAGATATTCATCAAAACTCAGACATCATGATCTTCAATGCTGAAAAATGAAAAGTTAGACTAAAATCTTTTTCCAAGGACTGAAATCTTGGAAAAAGATTTTAGTCGAAGAGCTAGCAATGTCGAAAAAACAACGGCTAATCGACGCTCCGGCAGGTTATTGGATTGCCCTTTGAACAAATACAATCCCCAAAGTCAATTAATGGACTTAAACAAATTGATGACGGAAGGGAAAACAACTCCGCAATCAAACGACAGTGGGCCATTCCATAGTGACTAACGTAACATTCAGAACTGATTTTACTGACTGTTTTTACTTGTAACTTAAACGGGTAAAAATGATTTTTAGTTATGCTGGTGGATTTACAATGTACATGGTATCTATGTATCATTTCTGCTAAGAATTTGAAACAAAATTATTGACAGTAGATATATTTTCAACCAAAATAGCAGTAACATTTTTACAATCCTGAAAATGAATGCTAATGTTGTGAGGCAAACATTTCTCAAAGTTAAGCAAGTGTTAAAAATAGAATGATATATTTGGAAAATGTGTAAAGCTGGCTTTTAAAAACATAAAACACGTTTATTAAATCTTAATTTTTTTTTGAGTCTTAAGTGTCACTTTTACTAAAAATGGAGTGGGACTAGCGTAACCGTCAAAAAACAAGCAGTAAACAGACTACAAACTATTTATTGTGGCTAATCTCAGTGATAATTACAATACTTTTTCAATTTTTTCTAACTTTTATGTTGTATGATTTTTATTTATTTATTTTATTTTTTGATACTTTTTTCACTTAGGATTTTTTTTTCTTCGGCTGAGGTTGAGATTTCTATGGAATGACCCCAGTATAGCTGCAATGCAACTTTTGCGGGTGACATGCTAAAAGTAAAGCTATTTGACTTCACAGGATTCGTTTTCAGGTCGTTTTTTTTTTTTTTTTTTGCAATTGTGTTTTTTTAAAAATTCATTAAAAATCAATCATTGTATTTGAAAATTCGGCAATGGTAAATGTTTGTGTTCCGTAAGTGTCTTAACAATACCTAATAGTCAAAGTAGGAATATTTGGAAGGTTGAAACTTCCCTATTAAAAGCCAAAGTTTAAAATTCTGGAATTAAAGAGCAAATACATGTGCAAAAATGTCACGCACGTGCAAATAGACAGAGCAAAAGAAGCAAGTGACTAAAAGGCTGAATAGAAGATACTGCTGTCCCCCGACTGAGATCCAAATAGTGATACAAGTTAAAGTTCATACTGATATCAGATCCTTGAACAATTAAAGATCATCAATAAAAAATGACTAGGTACTAAGATCATTCGTCTAGACATAGTTAGCATGGCTTGATATAAAAGTTATAATATATTCATTTGCACTTGTAGTTATAGTTTCAATACATCCAAAAGTAAAAACAAATACACATACTATTTGTGTGTGAGAGAGAGTGATGTTCTATGAAACGCCAGTACTTTTCTGTTATTGGCCCATTTTTAATCTTGGCGATGATTGTTCATTTTATTTAACACTTTCCAGCCTAAGCCCGTTTTTTGTGAAGATAACTAAGCCATACGGGTTACATACGTTTCAATCCGTTTTAGATATTATCTATGAACCTTTTACATTCCCAAAAAAATAGATGGCAGCACCAAGCAGAAACAACTGCAAGAGACGCTATAGAATTGAGGCTTAAACACGAGTTAGTGCAAGCTTGCGATAGCCATACCGTACAAAAAGCAATTTACCATATAACAGCAAATTTTGTTTCATTATGTTGATTTGCAAATTAAACCTGTTTTCAAATATTTGTTCAAGATTTGAGCAAGTTTTAATTAAATCTGTGCAAATTTTATGGTTAAAAATGACATTTTCCTATGCGGAACTTTTTAAAAAGTTCCTAACATGCATTTTTTGACGATTTCTGAGTGAAAATGAATTATTGTTTCACTTAAACAGTTCTTTCATCATGAAAGAAAACATCTTGGAGTATTTAATAAAATGAAAATTACTACAACATAAATCTTTTCCAAGTATTTTCTTTAAAAAATCACAAACAGCGCCAAAATCCCACAGTCCGGAGGTAGATATGCAGTCGAAACAGCTCAGACATGAAAGTGTTAATGTCACCATGTTTGATCAAGTTATAAAGAAATTAAACTGCTTGGTGATACCTTATGCCACTTTGTCTTTTTAAGGAACTTTTAAACAAAACAAGCTATTAAACAAGTTTAATCAAAATCTTAAACAGACCAACACGTTCGCGGCAAGTTCTCGACACCATATACGCCGAATATGTATATACCTAGTCATTTATAATCACCATTAAATTGTAAAATTAGAAAAAGAAGAACTAATATAGCCATGATGAAAAAAATTGTTTTTTCTATTCTTACAAAAGTAAGCAATAAACAAGTCACCAAGCCGCTTACGTACCTATAACAGAAAAGCACTGAAATGCCCAAAAAGTATTATACATCACTTCAGAAAACACTTTGTTTCAGTTTCATTGATTTTAAAGCTTGAAAAAAATTGAAACTTTTATCATATTAAGAAAAATGGTCATATTCATCTCTTTTATTGTACTTAAATATATTAATATAAATATTTAGATATTTTTCAGTACGAGCATAATTGATTAACAGGATTCAAACTGCATATTCCATACAATACTGACCAAGACCAGCCCCCAAAGATAACACAGATTCTATATAATGGACACAATTGAGGAAAAAAGAAAAGAATTACTACTAAACTTCACTGAATTTTTGCATGATTAGATGTTAAAACATCAAAATAGCTAAAGAGACACAGAAAAAAGATACAATTTGATGACATAAACTACCAACAAATCAACTGCTGTCTATTTCCATGAGTGTGTACTAGGGTGGGCTGAAAATAGCTTTTTTTTTTTTTTGATGATGGGTGTTACGGAAAAAGTGCCACAAAACATTTGAAATTTTTTGGTCAATTTCATGATTTACCGCAATTGCGTTGAAGTTTGAAAAGAATGCAGTTTTTTTAGAGATTTTTAGCAAATTATTCAAAACTTCTTTTTTCTACTTTCGATAACGGGTAGGGCAGAAAATGTGCCATGGGGGTATAGAAATTCCATAAAAAATTTGATGTCTGTGGTATAATTCTTTCCTTTTCCACAAACGGCTAGAAGATTTGGCAATTTCCTGTTTTTTGCTACATTTTAACCTATTAACGCCTGACATTTTTTTTCCCAAAGATATTTTGTATACTGGTTACAAATAGTGTTTAATGGACAGGAAAAATAACTTTAAAAATATCATGCAAGAAATATTTTTTTTTATTAAGGAAAGAAAAATTGTCCCTAAAAAGTTACTATAGACACCAGAGGGGACAAACTACTTTGTTTACTAATTTTTTTTTCTGCCTACGATATAATTTATTTAAAAAGACATTTTATGAAAAGAAATAAAAACAGCAATTAACATAAACTGGGAAGCTAGGAATAGTTTTAAAAAAATAGCTTTTTGTTCTTGAGATTGCGAACGATGTGATTTTTAATAAAGATCATATTAAAACTGCTACAGAACACACTTTGCAATGGTTATGTGCTGCAATCTGTTAATAACGAATTGAAACAATACCAAGGTACTCATTGAACACTATTATTTGGTTGAAATGTTCATTTTGGGGAAACTCAGACCCATTTTTTGGACCGTCCCTAAAAAGGGACGCTAGGCATTAACGGGTTAAATTCAATTTCACCAAAAACGTTAAAATGCTGATTTAGCCATACTTAAATGAAATAACTACATTGTCACATATAATACATTTTTAGAAGTTAGGTGCTAAAAAAATTTTAAAAATACTTTCCTAAAAATCTCAAAAAACTGCATTTTTTTAACAGTTCAACGCAATTGTGGCAGATGAAGAAATTGACAAAAAAAATTCAAATTTGGCTTATGCACTTTGCTCCTACAATGGCACCTTTTATACATTACACATCATCGAAATTAAAAAAAAAAAACTCATTTTCGGCCCATCCTACTGTGTACTCATGCAAATTTTATCTGAAAACAACAAAATGTATCAATATTGGCTGGACGAAAAATTAATAATACAAATATAAACCAACATTTATTGGCCCCTTGAACAGTATGCTAACGAGGGTTAACTGACTGTATTCAGAGGAAAAAATGACTGCTAAAACATATGGAAATGAATACATGTTATGTAGTTGTTCATAAAATACTATCGTGGATTGCGTACATTTTTAAAAATTCTAAGCATTAAACTGCTCAGGTTACAGTGAATTTATTCTTACTTTTTATTCTTAAATCATGTATTCAATATGGCACACATTTTGTAAATCTTCCATACAAAATTTCTAAATACAAAACACTCCAAACATTTCATATAAAAACTTCCATCAAAGACTTTTTAACGTTCAATATATGAAACAAATTGCATTAAGGAATCATTCAACATGGATCAAACAAAATATGTTCAGAAATTCAACGTACGGCAAGCTCTCGATTATCCGCGAGGGTCTCGGAACAAACACAATTAATGCGATGTACTTCCTCCAATTAATTATTTTACCTGGGCGCTATCGTCAGTACCGTTTATATGCTTGAGAACCTCAAATATACAAATGATTTCTTATGCTGTACCTATCGTCACTGTTTGTACATTTCATGTTTTAAGTGCAATGCTTTTATTTTTAAGCAAAAGACTTTTTTTTATCTTCTTTACCCCATATTTTATGCTTTTTTCGGACTATCCGCGTTTTTTGTCATCCGCGATATCCATGCCACCCAATAACGCGGATAATCGGGAATGCACTGTAATTTGATTTAAATTTTGAATGAAAGAGCTGAAATACTCATTTAACCCATTAATGCCTGACATTTTTTTTCCAAAGATATTTTGTATACCGGTTACAAATAGTGTTTAATGGACAGGAGAAATAATTTTAAAAATATCATGCAAGAATTTTTTTTTTTATTAAAAAAAGAAAAATCTTCCTAAAAAGGGACGCTGTGCACTAGAGGGTACATACTTTTTTAGTAAAAACTTTTTTCTGGTTACGATATAATATTTAAAAAGACATTTTATGAGAAGAAATAAAATCAGCAATTAACGTAAACTGGGAAGCTGGGAATCACTTTGAAAACTAAGCTTTTTGTTCTTGAGATTGTGAACGATGTCATTTTTGATAAAGGTCATATTAAAACTGCTACAGAACACACTTTACAATGGTTATGTGCTGCAGTCTGTTAATAATGAGTTGAAACAATAACAAGTGAAAATTCAACACCATTATTTTGTTGACATGTTTATTTTTGGAAAATTTAGACACTTTTGGACTGTCCCTAAAAAGGGACGCTAGGCATGAATGGGTTAAGGATTTTAAAAAAGCAAATTAAGGATGAATTCCTGTAATAAACGAGAGCATGATGCTTTCAGAGTTAAAAGCTCATTAATGCATTCCAAAACATGAATAAAAAGGAACATCTAAAAAGACAACAACTAGCAATAATACTTTCGATAATTGGTAAAGAGAAAAAGCAGGCAGCTGACATTACAGATGATAAAATAGCTTTCATGTATCAAAACCAAGAGCAAACTTTTTACTATAATATGCGAGAGACAATAAAAACCTTTAAAGATACAATGTTATAAAACTGAATTTCATAACTGCAAGCATGTTTTCTAACCATGAAATCATGTTTTATAAATATAGACTGGCCTTGATTCTATTTGATAAAATAGGGATGAGGAGAACAGTTTGAGTTACAAATAACAATTATTGGTGCTGGGCCAATCAGGGGCGCCCCGAGCTGACACTTTTGGGAGGGGGAAGATACTGAATTTGCCGAGCGACATTTTGGAATGCTCCGAATGGTAAAATACATACCTTATATATTTCTACTTTGTGGAAAAATACAATAGGTATCACTAAAATATTCATAAAATAAATATAAATATTAAATAAAATAAAATAAAAAAACAAGCATTTTTTAATATTTTCTTTAGATGATTGAAAAATAGTTGAACTTAGAAAAATAACAACGGGGGTGTATTTTGAACTGTCAGAATGATTGATTTTAAAACAGACATATTGACAGCACAACAGATCAACTACCGAATTAAGTTTTATATATTGTTTCTCCTTATTTTCAAAGCTAATAAATATCTATAAAAAAAGAAAATTTCAGCTGCACACACACTATATGTATTATTACAAAAAAAATGCAATTCTATCCCTGAATTTGCTGAATCGTCAGTCCGAATTTGCCAAATGAGGAAAATGTTTGGGAGGTCCCAGAGACCTCCCGTAACCTCCCTTCGGGGCGCTCCTGGGGCCAATCTAAGAACTTTCCCTCTTTCAACCCACACATAAAGAGTTTATCCAGGGTCAAGCACCTTCTTACCAGAGCCAGACTATACATATGGCTGCTATATTTAACACCAACAAAGAGCAAAGCACAACATTGCAAAAATAACCTTTTTCAACAACGTAAAAAACTGACACTATTTAATAACTACGGTATAAATAAATACAACAGTTAACAGATCCCTGGCCTGCCAGTATTGGATCATTTTCATAACCTTTAAATAATATTCTAATGCTATTAATTACATAACATTCAACTAAAATGCATACATGATATGGTTTTCTAACAAAATATTTCGTTAGTCATTTGTTTGTACATCAGAATAACAAGTTGCAAACAAATTGAACGTGTTTGTGGTCATATTCAAGGCTCAAAACATTTTTATGATTAAGTACTATTTAAGTACATAAATACTTCTGCTTAAAAACTGAATCAAGCAAGTTTTCCAAACATGCTTTTGTTTCAATTAAAATCATTAAAAAGAAAAGCATGTTAAATAAACAAACACTTTTATGGTATACAATAAAATAAATAGGGCCGTAACCAGACTAATGTTTCGGCGAGGGTTTTACCAATTCTAGTGAAATCTATACGAAAAATGAAATTTGATTTCATGTTCTATATTCAATTGCTTTCTGTCACAGTAAATGCTTAAGGGGCATTAACATGAAAAATAAAATAATAGCATATCTTTCCAATGAAGATAAAAATTCTGATGTTTACATAAGCATCTTGGCCTCAGTTAAAAAGGTATAAATTGTTGTGTATGAATTAGGTTTGCAAAAACTACAATAAAGATAAACCAATTGATATGTACTATCATTCACTAATGACAGTTTAATTTTTAAAATGAAACTGAAAAGTAAATAAGAAAATTAAAAATAAATAGTAATAACATTATTATTCAGCGAAAAAGGGCATGGAACTTCCTTTTTGGGGAAAAGTTTTGAAAAATTTCAAAGGGGGTTTGAACCCTAAAAACCCACCCCTTCAATACCGCGCTGAAAATAAATGTACTATTTTCTATTACAGTTAACCTTCGGGAACCGGGCGGTACACATGTTGTACCACAAGTCTTTTTTCTTTAGAGGACGGGGTTGAAATTTTCACTCGAACCCTTTGGAGCCGGGGATTTTTTCAAAGTTTCATGCGTCTGGTACGACAATTTATGCCTTCTCTTCTCAATGGAAAAGAAATCTGTGGTTCAACTGTCGTACTACCTGGGTCGAAAGGAAAATTTCTACATGAACAGCACGGATTCAAAAGGTTAAAGGCAATTGAAATAATTTTAAAAACGAAATCCGTGTTATTGCCCTCAATGAGATCATTTAAGAAAAAGACTTCTGATGAATATTACAGATATATCAACATTAAAGCACCTGCCCCCCCCCCCCCCCTTTATTGAGACATAAAGTTTACAAACATGCAACAGCTCTAAATACTATAGTTTTCAATAGTTTAATATTGAAAATATAAGTAATATTGAAAATATGTACGTTTGTACATTACATGTATAAAATTTTGGTCTCACTGTAAGTTTTAATTAAAGTTCATCTAAAATTTTGTGTGAATATGACGAGACATGAAGGTATTCTCCTATTTCAGTATCACTCTTCAAAAAACGGCATTTTTCACATTTTTATCTGCATTAAATACATAAATAACATTTAATAGTTAAAAATTGAGCAAGTAATTATTATTTAAAAAATACAGATAGAAATTATTACTTCAATGAAATAAATAAAAGTTTTTGTATGCAATTCATTGGCTTAAAGCAGTGAAATTAAAAAAATCAAAACAGCTATTTTGCAGATGATTTTTTATAATAGTTACAAGAGTAAAGAAATAAATAGTAACAAATTGAGCAAATAATTATTATTTTTAAAATACAAACAGAAGTTAGTACTTCAATGAAATAAATAAAAGTTTTCATAACAAATTTATTGAAGTTAAAAGAAGTTCAAAATCAGTGAATTTAAAAGAATCAAAACAGCTTTATTGCAGCTGATTTATTTTTTTCTCTCCTTTTTCAATGAAATGCTACATCAAGAAAGAATTAAAACTATTGAGTTGAGGTTTACAACCAAGTGGCAAATAATAATGATAATAAAAACATAAAAAGGAATGCTAAATAAATATTATTTAGCAAAATAGAAAACAAAAAATAATTTATTTTACAACTAAGCCATTTAGATTTAGAAAAATTGAGTCTCAAGTTTCACCTCCGATTGTTTTCAAAATACCATAAATTTAAGAAATGTTGCTTACAGTATTTTTGTCCTAAAAGTTTTTTTTTTCCCTGCAATTTTTCTTGAATATCAATAGTACATCATCAAAACAAGTGGCATTATATTAACACTGTACTACATAAAATAATGTATACATTTCAGGCTAACAATTTTTTCAAAACATCATAGGCACATGCAGTACACAAATACATCGACAATAAAGACGAGCGGAACAGCACGGCAAAATAAATGCTTCGTTTCTAAAACAACATCCATTTATGTATGACACTTGGTTTTGGACCGTCGAAAAAACATAAACACCACAGAAAATACATCCACGATCTGCGTACTTCATTCAAAAATAATATTGCATATCAAATTAGTAAGATAAAGGGTTTACTCTTTCTTGGGCTTGGGGGATGTGGACGGGATGACTCTGCCCACGACAGACTGCGTTGCCGATACCACGCCGGTACCTGAAGAAAAAACATAAAAAGAAAGACTTATATCTTGGTTGAACTAATTTATTTTCAGGAACTAAAATCTTGCTTCTTGCAAGTACACACACACAAAAAAAAAAAAAAAACAGACAGACTGAATGACTGTCAAAAACCATATGGTCAGCACAGCACCAGTTAAAGACACGGTTACTAGTCCAGCTGACACCTGATTGATCAACAGGGCCTGATTACTGAATAGGCCAACTAGGCCGCGGTCAGGGCCCCCCAAATGGCTAAAATTGTTGTAATCAATGTCTAACTTTGTTTTATCCCGTGCTTAAAATTGAAAAGATTCATTATGGAGGGTCCAAAAATAGTATTTGGCCTAGGGCTCCGTGATATCTTAATCAGGCCCTGTTGATCGATCGTATGTAAATGAGCTCTGCGCTCTGGACCAATGGCATGTCAGCTGGGCCATAATACTATATTTTCAGCTTTAAATCAATCACTACTGTTATTAAAAAAAATCTTTTTTTTTTTCTTAAATAATAAATAGGTCATAGAAGAATATTCTACAGTACCGACGGTATAGGTGGTAGAGGCGGCCCACTTGACCGATCCGACTCCCAGTCCGACTGCGCCAGAGCCCAGGCTGAACAGGCCAGAGGACACTCGCCACACCAGACCGGGCTGCGGCTCTTCAGAGCCCATATCTAAAACATGAAAAAGATTTTATATAAAAGCCTCAAGTTGGGTTAAAATCGAGGCCCGATTTAGAGCGTACGCACAAACTAAAGATCTTATGTAACGGCTAAAGTATTTCTTTAGGTTCAAACTACGCTATACACTAACAGTTTATGGCTGTTGCATTATAAAAAATTACAAAAATATAAATTTATTACATTTTGAAAATTTAAATTTTTACCATATTTTTTCAAACTTTCAGCCTCACGTGCAAACTGAAGATGTTAACTTAGAATTTTAATATTATTTTCCCCAACTAAGGATACCGATCTACAAATTCTGAGCGGTAACGCTATTCTGCTATTTAAAAAAAAAACGATTTTTGTGATCCACCCTACTACAAATGTGTAATTTCTTATTAGTCGTGTAGACATTAAAAAAAAAAATGACTAGAGGGCACTTGCAATGATGGGCTGAGTAGAATTCATTTCAAGTCGAATAAACTCACAATCATTTCAAAATGTCCTCGCAGGTCATCTTTTAGCAAATGCTGAATTAATTGCTCAAAAAAAAAAAGGAAAACTCATCGAGACTCAAGTAGCAGTACAAAATGTGGTTCCAAGTCAACAATGTTGACAGCAGGGTTTAAGTCGAGTTTAAAAGTTCTTTAGCAAAAAAAGCTAAAATCGGGGAAAAAACTCTAGCAAAATGTTAAAAGATCGGAAGTTAAATGAACACATTTATGTATCCAAATTCAGCCAGTATATGTTTAAAGAAATAAATGACAATTTTTTTTTTGAATCGAAATAAAAAATTTAAAATTAGCTAGCACTGACAGAACATAATGCTCGTTAAGACAAACACTGTTGAACTTAATAGTTTATTTATATTAGATGGGTTTGTAATAAGATTAAGGGGTCTAAGGAGTTTTAAAATGAAAATTTTTCGATTTTCTGGAAAAAATATATGTCATATAGAATTTAATTCTGAACAGTTTGATATCTCATTTTTTACCATAGGCAAAAAACTTTTTGAGTTATCGTAGAAAGACTTTAACTACCCCCAATGAGTTCAATGTTAACAACAGCTGTTCAAACCTCTTTTTCTCATAAGTCGGTTTAACACTTTGCATGCATGATATCTCAAAAAATCTTTCATTGATTTTTGTAAAATTTTGCATGCACGTACGTATAGCCTATCTCAACAATCTGAACCTAAATTTAAGTTTAAAAAGGAAAAATAAATGTTTTATTGAAATTTAAAAAATAAGAATAAAAATTTATCAAAACTTGGAGGGATGAATTTTTTTTCTGAAAAACTGAGTTTGATTTTTGAAAAAAATTTTGGTTCAGATTGTTAAGATAGGCTATAAGTACGTGCATGAAAAATTTTATAAAAATTAATGAAACACTTTTTGAGATATCATGCATGCAAAGCGTGAAACCGACTTCTGAGAAAAAGAGGTTTGAACAGTTGTTGTTAACATTAAACTCATTGGGAATAGTTAAAGTTTTTTTACGATAACTCAAAAAGTTTTTTGCCTCTAGTAAAAAATGAGGTATCAAACTGTTCAGAATTAAATCCTACATGACATATTTTTTTCCAGAAAAGCAAAAATTTTTCATTTTAAAACTCCTTAGACCCCTTAAGTTAAATATCGGCAAGCTTGTGTCTTCTCTCGGATCATGCTCGATTTTTCTATTTCCTTCTTTTAATTATTCGATTGGAGCCCCAAAGCAGAATAGTTTGTGATGTTCTGCAACGAAAAATCATTTGACCAAAATTGTTCTGCAGGTACTTTAAGCACTGTACAGTACACGTAGAAACATGGCAGTTTTCAAAAACCATGATCCTGAAATCAAAACTGTTTCATACAGGACAATGAAAGGAGTATTTGTTCAGTACTCAGTCTTACTGCAGAAAAAAGCCTGAAATTAAAATTCCAGCCACAGAGTCTGGCCAGAAAATGTAAAACCCTTCACTCTGTCTGCTCCTCCAAACATCAAAGATCTTTGAATGCTTTGACACCGCTTTAGAAGCAATGTTTTCACTCAGAATAACAGCACATGGCTAATAATGAGACCAAGTCTCGGAGGCAGGACGCTCAAGGGGCATAAAACAGGTGAGTAGTCAAACATGATTTTCTGCAAATATCTTTTTGTTAAAAATTTAATTTTTTGCTAATTCCGCAGATTTTGTCCAGCTTGAACTAAATTTAAAGTTCCTGCAAATGTCGCAAACAATCGACTTTTTGCTTTTCTGCCTAATAAACATAATTTGCAGAAATTTTAATTTTTTTTTTCTAATTTGAAGTAATCGGCAGTAATTCTACAGATTTCTGCAGAAAATTTTCAGAATTTTCCCTCACATTTGAACAGAATTGTTCCGCAGTTCAGATATCTGTCCTGTGACATACGTTCTAAATTTAGCAGTATTCTGCTTTGGGGTATTGGAGCAAAAAAGCAAAAGTGTTGTGCTTTATTTTCGTAATTTAGATAGTGTTCTCGCACTTTGCAGAAAATGCGACCATGTAGGAAACCCTGGTTGACACTTTGAAATGGCCGGCTGAAAGTCCCCAGACTTCAATCCAATCAAGAACTAATAGGGTGACTCGGCAAGGAGAATTTACGCAAATGGCCGCAGTCACACTTCACAGCCGAACTGAAATTTGCTGTCGAATGGTATATAATGAACATTGTCTGATAATGAACTTTGTTAAAAATTAGTTTCATACATGAGAACAAGAGTATTTGAAGCAATTCGAAGAAATGTTTCTTACGCAAGCTTCTACATGTTTATATTTTTTGCTTCCTATACTTTTTACTTGTTGGCCTTTTCACAAATTTTATTCAGCCTCAAATATATTATTTTAAAAACATAAGCAACACATTAGGCGATAACAAATTGCAACAAATGAAAGCACTCTTGCTCAGGGACTCACTTTTTGAACTATTCTCTTCAGTAGCTATTGGTTCACCGTTATCACTTTTCCCCTCTTCGGTAGTTTTGTTGCTCTCGGGCTGAAAGAAAAAGAAAGTTTTGTTTAACGCTGAAACTCAAAAGCAAGGGCACATTGCACACAATTTAAAAGCTTGATAATGTTTGAAAAATTAACAGTGGAACTACTTATTTTACCACATACTTCAATTCTGTCTCAATTTCAGTTTAATTTCTAAAAACTCAAGAATTTTCTTTTAAATTCTATAAGTTCAAATAAATAGACACAAGTATAGCTTACATCAACAAAGAGTCATTCCATATCAAATCAACCACAAAAATGGGATTTTAACACCCACCATCTCGGATTTTGATGAAACTTGGTATACTTCCTTCCTTTGTAGTCATAAGCAACCCCCTAAATTTTTTTCTTTCTATCTCTATGCGTTTTGATTTTACAGCCTGTTGAAATTTTGCGATTTTGCATTTTTTGTGATTTTCGAGACACATAAACTGAGCTGATGTTGTTTATGAAAAAAAATTGTACCTGGGTAACTAATGGTTTAATCTTTTTAAATTTTTTTACAGGAATTGTGAAGACTTTGAGCATGTAAATAAAAAATACTACAATAGTCTTAGTCTCTATGAATTTTTTTGAAAAAATTTCAAAATTGAAAATTTTGAACTTTTTTTGTCAAAAAAAGGCTTTGTCAAAGTTTTAAATTTCAACATGAGGGTCGTCTTTAAAAATTCTAATTTTATTTTTACATGATCATGGATATGTACTCTAATTTATCCCATGAAATTTTTTTGGGGTATTTTAGGGATTCAACCCCCCTCCCCCCTCTTATTCTAGAAAAGAAAAACGTAAAACATCACACAAACAAGCTCTTCCTCCTATTTAAAAACAGATTTGTCATCAATTAACACACAAATTTAAACATGAAGTATGTTGAATATTCAACTAAAAATTAAAATTAAACATTTTTTTTTTCAGTTGAAATAGTTTAAATAATTTAATAGAGGAATTCTGGAAATAAGATATTCATGAAATTTAATACTTGCACACAACAATCGACTCATACGGATTACTAGATTGTAGTCAAGACAACTTAAAAATTAAAAGTTTAGCTTGACACTAAACCACTAATTATGCTATTTCCAGCACTTTCTGGACTCCCTCCCCCTCCCCCATGTTTGAAAAAAAAAAATGTCTGTGAAACATTTTTTCAATTACTTTTACTTCTGTGCAAAGAAATATCCATCTTTCTTTTTCTTGAAATAACATTGTAGACCCCTTAAGAAATAATATAGCCAGCTTTTTGGTAATATTTTTTTAATTAAGTAAATTACCTTTCCTTCACTCATAGCAAAGTAAGATCAAATTAGTATACATGCACATCTTTTATTCTTTACTTTGAACTTTTATCTTTTTTTATAATGAAAACCAGCACTTTATGCAGATTTTTTTCCCTTCTGGCTTTAATGACATGCCTAATCATAGATTTGTCTCCTCTTCAATAGATTTATGTTTTTTTTTTTTTTTTAATGAAAATTCAAAAGTAAATATGAACTAGGAAAGAACTACTTTTGTCCAGGTTTTTTTTTTTTTTTTTTTCTGGCTTTAATGCCTCATCCACTGTTGGAGGTCTAAGCAAGTGCACTTCAAAACGTGCAATAAATTGAACAGAAAAGATAATTATAAAATATATCATTGCTTCAAAATAAAAATGACTTAAAACAACATACTGATCTTGATAAAATAAATGCAGCAGATGGGAGGAATCAAGAAAAATAACACAAAAGCAGGTCTCAATCTCACTGCCATAATATAAACTCTACTCTAAGTATAAACCATACAGCTTGCAGATCAGCTGACATGAGATGACAGCTGATCCCTTTTTATGAGCTAGTAAAACACCCATAAAATTAGGGGGATGACAGGCAAATGTCATTTGTACAAATGCAAGTTTATTAAGAGCCATTTATGATCGTAGATTTTTTTTTTTCTTTTAAAAATAAAAGGGATCAAGCAGTGAACATATGAAGCACTTAAGAAAATAGAACATTTTTAGGGGGAAAAGAGATTGTTACAAAACTTTTTTGATTGTAAACAGTTCTTTTCATGATTCTAAACATTTTGAGCTCATAATAATAATAAAACAAAGTTGAATCAAACCTTTTCTGTTTTAAATCATTGGTTCAGAGTTAAATAAACAAAACCAGGTTTTAGTTTGATACTTTATTAGATGAATGAAACAAGTTCAGAGCTGAGAGAGTGTTTCAGTCTGTACTTTGCTTAGTTGCTTAGAAGAACCATTGCTGATCAGATATAGTATTTTACTTGTGTTTTCAACTAGACTGTGTTTTAACAAATGATTTAGTATGGATGCATCGATATGCAGTATAGGAAAATTAAATGTAAGTGAATGTCATAAATTAATTTTCACTCATGACATAGGAATAAAGAATATCGATTGTTTAAGTGAGGAAAAAAAAGAATTATTGAGTGCAAGACTTGACTGTGAACTAGATTCAGTTCAAAATATTTGTTTTCATCATGAAAATGTATTCTTGAAGAAGTATGAATTGAAACACAAAGTTTGTAGTGATCCATTGAAAAGGCATAAAGTACAAATCAAAAACTCCCTGAGTCCGGTTACATTGCAGCAATCTAAATGTTTAACTGAGAAAAGGTTAAAAGTGAAACCAGGGGAAAAATTGTGCCGCAACTGTAGAGAAATCATTTATAAAATTGATGAAGACTCAATTAGCTGTACTGTAGATGACTGTAATTACTTAGAGCAGGAAGATTCCGAATCAACGGAAGAAAGCAGTCTACAAAAAGAAGAAGCCAAAGAAAAGCTTGATAAATCACTAAATGAGATGGAATGTTCTCCTTTAAAATTGCATTGATTAGGTGAGACCAGTAAGAGATCTTACGGAAAGAGAAATGAAAAACAGACACATGTAGAAGGAAGGAATATAAGAATTATGATTTGGTATTTATAGAATTTATAATATTTTGGGTAAATTGCTTTGTTATAAATTAGAATTGTGTGAAAATTTCATTTTAATGTTCTTAAATTTTCATTTTGTGATATACAGTTCATTACGAGATAACTATAAATTAAAATTAATACAAAACCACAATATTTTTAATTACTAAAAAAAGTAAAAACTTTTTTAATAGCAAAAAAAGCTTTTCTGAAGTTAATTAAAACTATAAAAATTGAGCCATTAATTTTGTGGAGCATAAACTCATTTTAAGAAAAAGGAAGATGTATTTTTGCGTAGCACAGAAGTAAAAGTAATTGAAAAAAAATCTCACAGTAACTTTTTTTTTCAAGCATGGGGGGGGGGGGGGGGCTAGAAAATAGCATGATCAGTGGTTTAGTGTCAAGCTAAACTTTTAATTTTTAAGTTGTCTTCACAACAATCTAGTAATCTGTATGAGTCAATTGTTGTATGCAAGTATTAAATTTCATGATATCTTATTTCCAGAATTCCTCCAATTTAAACTATTTCAACTGAAAAAAAAAAAATCTTTAATTTTAGTTTTTAGAGTTTGAGTTGAATATTCAACATACTTCATGTTTAAATTTGTGTGTTAATTGATGACAATTCTGTTTTTAAACAGGAGAAAGAGCTTGTTTGTGTAATGTTTTATGTTTTTCTTTTCTAGAATAAGAGGGGGGAGGGGGGTTGAATCCCTAAAATACCCAAAAAAAAATTTCATGGGATAAATTAGAGTACATATCCATGATCATGTAAAAAAAAAATTAGAATTTTTAAAGACGACCCTCATGTTGAAATTTAAAATTTTGACAAAGCCTTTTTTTGACAAAAAAAGTTCAAAATTTTCAATTTTGAAATTTTTAAAAAAAAATTCATATAGACTAAGACTATTGTAATATTTTTTATTTACATGCTCAAAGTCTTCACAATTTCTGCAAAAAAATTTACAAAGATTAAACCATTAGTTACCCAGGTACATTTTTTTTCATAAACAACATCAGCTCAGTTTATGTCTCAAAAATGACAAAAAATGCAAAATCGCAAAATTTCAGGAGGCTGTAAAATCAAAACGCATCAAGATAGAAAGAAAAAAATTTAGGGGGTTGCTTATGACTACAAAGGAAGGAAGTATACCAAGTTTCATCAAAATCCGAGATGGTGGGTGTTGGGGTGTGGTTGAACTGACATGGAATCACCCCAAACTAACATCAAAAAGCTTCAAGGTATTTCAAGTTCTAACACATTAAATAAATTAACACCATGTGTGACTATTACATGATTTTTAAATTGAAAAACAAATTAATGTTTGAATCACATTTCAGAGAAAGAAATGACATTTTTCCTTAACATTAAACAGAAAACTAATAACATAATTATAAAAATTATATACATAAATATTTTGTAGCCAGAAAATAAACTGATAAAATTTCAAAGGGGAAAACCACTCGACTGTCAGGAGCAATTACGATCCTGAATTCATAGTTTGTTTTTCTTTTGTCTTTTTGCTCATTTCTTTAAAAAAAGAAAAAAACACAGTTACAGCGCAATATTTATTGATATTAATTCAAAATTGAAGTGACAGTGACAAAAATCGTCCCTGCAAAAGCAAACCTCTTACAAAATTCGCAATCCCAAAAATGAAACTTTTCTGTAAAAAAAGAATGAAAATCGCACAATTTTCAACGCAATAATGGCCACTGCATTAAATTTCCCATCTATTTGAAACGTTCACTTTCAAAAATAGTTGCGAGAAATTGACGATTTTTTTTTAAAGTAAGGGCTTGACAAATACGCGGATTTCCCCCCCCCCCCTTAAACCCCACCTCTTAGAGTAATGGTTTAGGTTGTACCACCAGAGAGGTCATGCAATACCCCTATCCCCCCCTCCCCCCAGTGAGAACATTTAAACTAGTTAAATTTTAATTTGTTGAGGATCGGTTTATTTACTTAAAAAAAAAACATCATATACTTCAGCAATGCAGATGAACAGTTGGCACCCACTCTTGTATAATATCCTCTTTCAGAAAAGAACAGAGAATTTGAATGACTTGAGGGTGCCATTTGTCACGAAAATCAAATGAAAGGGTAACTTTTTCCTGTTTTTTCCCCCTAATCGCGTTTAATATAAATAACAACCTTATGTAATGAAAAATAAACATCTCAGTGCAAAATCTTTCAAAACGAAAAACAAACTATACTTACGAATCTTTATAAATAATTGCAGGGAAGAGAAAAATATACAAAATTCACCAAAACTAGTATAGAAACAGGAATCGAAAAAAGTTTAATTAATAGCATGTCGATGACAGATTATGTTATCTTTCGTGGTGGTTTACCGTGATCGTTGTTGATAAAGAAATGTGGAATCTGACCCTTCTCTATATAAATAATTACAAACAAAGCCCAACTAGCGAAGAATTTTAAACACATTTGTGAGCTTAAAATATCTTACTTTTTTTAAACAAGCAGTAATTGGCTGTATCACCCTCGGAACCAAATTCGCTATAGTTGTCATTTTGATTTCAAAATTCAGGTCTGAAATAAAAATCAAATTAAGTTTTCAATTGATGATTCTTTCCCAAGTGTATGCGCATCAGATTGGGGGGAAAATTAGGCGTGAATACTTTCTACAGGTACGCAGAACAATTTACTTTTATCCAACGCACTTAGAAAATACAACCAGAAAAATAAAAGTAAACAACAGCTGTGTGCTGAGTTGGTGCGTTGCGCGTGTTGAAATCTCACTGAATTGCCAATTCGCAATTTCTAATGTGAAAAATAAACATTCGTTCTAAAAGCTGATGGCTATCTGGAGAGCGTTTTAAGTGGAGTGTTATCTTTTGCTCCAAGTGAAAGGAGAAGCGACAGGCCCGTCATTTGGGGGGGCAGGGGGGGTCAATTGTCCCCCCCTTGGCTTTGGGAAATCAATATATTGGCATATATGTGGGCGTGGTTTTTTCCAGTTTTTGGTAACTTTTACATTGTGTGTATCCCTTTGCCCCCCCCCCTGGAAAATTTCGAAATGACGTCCCTGTGAAGCGACTTATTCCAACCTAAAATTTTCTGAAATTAAATGCCAAAAGGGGGTCACGTGGGCCTGGAGTCCTATTAGGACTCACGTGGGCCTAGAAGTAGAGTACTCTCCTCGTAGCCTCGTAGCAAGTGGTCGCGGGTTCGAATCCCGCCTAGCCCATGGATGTTATTTCATCTCTCTGTGCCGTAAATCTGTCCTTTGTCAGGAAGCAAAACGCATGGTACGCAGTCCTCATGTGTGTTGAAGCTGATGGCTTCTGGAAAAAAATGAAAAAAAAAATGCCCAAAGAAACAATTTTAACACACACATAACACATGTGTGCATCCGCAGATATATGATTTTATTACTTCACGGGGAAAGTATGAACCCTGATTTCCCTTTGGCTACACTACTGATGTGTCCTCACTAATCCTTACAGTAATGTATTATGGAATAAGGACAGTGGCGCACCCAGGATTTTTTTTCTGGGAGAAGGGCTAGAAGTTTTGTGTTGAACTTCGATACACTCACTCCTTTGGATATTGTATTTGAAATTGAAGGCCAAAAAATACATGGTTAAGGGCTATGTGATTGGTAATTTTGAGGAACTAGAATTCGTGAGTTTTCCTTGAAAGTTTTTCGACACATTGTGGTTCTAAAACGCAATTTTCAATTTTCTTTAGTGATCCTAGAAGTAGAGAAAGAGAGATTCGGGAGCTTTCCCGCTAAAAATAAATTTGGAAGCTATTTTGGGAGATGTTTGGCAAAGAGAGGGTGCAGAGATTACCTAAACTCTACCGGAAATACTTTAAAGAAGTCTCAAAAAATCATTTTAGCTACTTTTGATGACAATAAAGAGTGGATACGTGACTTTTCTCCAGAAATTTTCTTGAGTAGCATCCAAGTAGCACACTTCGTTTTTTTAAAGGTTGTAAAATGGTTATTAACGTTGTAACAACCGCTTAAAAACATTTATAAAACGTTTTAAGGTTATTTGTGCTACCTGGGTAGCTTAAAGTTATCTTTGGTAAAATTAGAAAGGAGGTTGGAGTTCGGTTCTCTCGTGGAAAATTTCTATAATTGGGGCAAAAAAAATGGCTGTTTAATCTTGACTTTTATCAAGGGGCTCATCTTCAGGCTTCTGAGAGCGGCTTCTGCCCCTTAGCTTCATCTAAGGCCCCTATATATACGAGCCGGCGCATCAAGATTAAGTTTCACCACTTTGGATCCAGCGCGTGTTTGTGTGCTTGAGTGGTTGTCTTTTCTGGCCAGTAATCGCGTTTTGGTAACTTTTCACTGTGAGCAATTATTAGCAGCACGTGGATTTGGCAAAGCTTAGCAATATGCCAAAACTTTTTTCTGGTAACCCTACTCCGCAACAATGAAAATTTGAAAGTAAAAGTTAAGGAATTGGATCCAAAGTGGTGAAACTTAATCTTGATGCGTCGGCCTGTCTATATAGCGGCTCTAGCTTCATCAGTGGGTGCGCCATTGAATGGGGGTAATAATTACAAGGAAACTCTAAGGCAGGAATTCAAGTGAAACACAGACGATCGCAACTCACCAATGCAATCACAAATTCCCAAATATTATGTTTCTAATCAGGGAATTGATTGAAGAGGCACTGGATGGTTAAATATAGTTAATTTATTTACATAGTTACATGTTATTGAGAACATCTCGTCGTACCGCGCACCCTGCGAAGTCCGCTGCGAAGTCGAAATCGAAAACATGGAGGGCTGGAGTTGAGTTGAGTTGTATCAACAGTAATCATAGAGTACATAACACATGGAGAATATAAATTTATACATAACAATTCTCTGGCTACTAATTGAAAAGTTAATAGTCTAATTTCACAGTTCGAAATTTATAGATTGAGTTTCACAACTGGTTTTCTAATTCTGGTTGACCTACGTAGAGGCGTAGTGAAGCTGGGATTAAAGCTGGCCCTGCGACTTTTTGGAGAATCGAAAGATTGAGATGAACAGGCTGTCGAAGGTGATTGTAGATTTCCTCTCTGCGGCGATGAACCTTGAATTACTGAGCTAAATCTGGTTCTAGGTGAAGACTGTCTATTTGGAGATTGAAGTGGACTTGTTGCATCAGGTTCACATGGCTGGTTTTGGAGAGTAAATGGAGGATTGTTTGTAGTAGGCACAGGATGAGCGTTAGAAGCTGTGGGCTGGAAATAAACATTGCTCTTGCGATATAGATCTTCAGATGGTTTAGAGTCTACTTCGCAAAGTCGTAGTTGATCAAAATGTCTTTTAATGACATATCCGTCATCCAATTCAATCAAATAATGTAATTTCCCAAGTTTCTCTACTACAACACCATATTTCCATCTTTGTCCTTCTGTATAATTCCTTGATTGGACCCGATGTCCCAATTTAAATGATTTGTTGAAGTGGGGATGCTGCAGAGTTTGTTTGTGATGTTGATCTGGTTTAATTAAATCTAACCTGGTGCGGATATTATTGCCAATTAACAGTTCTGCTGGTGTTTTACCCATTGAAAGGGGAGTTGCTCGAAACTTCATTAATAATTCGCATAATTTCTCATGAAGTGTCCCAGGCTCAAACTTCATGCACTTGAGTTTTGTTTTCAAAATTTGGACATAACGCTCTGCTTGTCCATTCGTTGCGGGATGACCAGGGGCTGTCAGGCGCTGTTGAATCCCGTTTCCTTTACAATACTCTTGAAATTCATAAGATTTGAAAATTTTAGCATTGTCACTAACCAAAAATTCTGGCAAACCGAAACGGCTAAATACTTCTTGAAGATATTTAATTGTCAGTGAAGATGTAGGGTTTTGCTTTGTAGCAAAAATTTCTGGCCATTTTGATTTAGCATCAACCACTAGGAAAAAGTAATGATTTAAAAATGGGCCTGCATAATCAATGTGGATGCGCTGCCAGTTTCTGTTTGGGGGTTCCCAAGCGTGAATTGGAGCTTTCGCAGGATTCTTCTTTATGTCTGAACATGGTTTGCAACTCTTTACTAGATGTTCTATATCAGAGTCTATATTTTTCCAATAGCAGTAGTTCCTTGCCAAAGCTTTCATCTTGACTATTCCAACATGCGTTGAATGTAGTTCTTGAAGCATTCGAAATTGTAGTGTTTGGGGAATGATAACTCGTTGACCACGGAATAAGATTCCTTCGTGTATAGTTAAAGCTGGATCGGAAATACTACCATCTAGTATGTTTGATTTTAGTTTGGAAAGTTCAGGATCTTTTGCAGTTTCTTCCTCGATAATTTTTGCAGTGATTGTTTCAGTAGAAATCTGGTTTATTATGCTTTCTTGAAAAATAACAATGTAAGCAGTTCTGTGAAGGATTTTGTCGAAGGCAGTTCTGGTGCAGTTAAACTTGATAAAAGTTGATATTGTTTTGAGCCTAAACAATTGATAAGAACAAGTACCTTTGCCTCTTCCGTTTCTGCATCTTCTTCATCTAATCCTTTTAATTTAAAATAATTTTCTAATCGTTGAGAGTAGCTGTCGAAGGTTTCTTCACTCTCGTCGAAGTGGTCGAAAGACAAATTTTGATGAACCAAAATCTCTTTAGGAGATAGTTTTTGTTTCGCAACTGGAGCTCCTTGAAAAGTTTTAACGAAGTCTTGCAGTGTTTGAACGAGAGCTTGAAGTTCCGTCATCCTTTCCTTATGAGATCCTCGTCGCCAAACTATTATGTTTCTAATCAGGGAATTGATTGAAGAGGCACTGGATGGTTAAATATAGTTAATTTATTTACAGAGTTACATGTTGTTGAGAACATCTCGCCGTACCGCGCACCCTGCGAAGTCGAAAACGAAACATGGAGTGCTGGAGTTGAGTTGAGTTGAATCAACAATAATCATAGAGTACATAACACATGGAGAATATAAATTTATACATAACACTACCAATTCTTATTTTATGAAATTTTTATGCAGTGGAGTTAAGAGTAAATTGTTCATTTTTTAATGTATATTAAAATTACTAATATAATTAAATATTCACAAATTTTAATTAATTACAACTAATTAACACTAATAAACTAAGATGTATGCATTATCAATATTACAGCTAATAGAAATTAGTGAGCTTAAAACCATTTTGCCATGCTTTAGACAGTTTAAGACACTTTTGGACAGTTTTCGACACTTTTGGACAGTAAAACCCACCTGTCCTGTCCAAAACCAGTTTTGGACGTCCAAAACCCCAACCCTGGTACTAGGCTTACAAAAAAACATTGCACTAACTTGCGTTTTATTTATATTGCATGTACATCTAAATGGCTACTTGGATTAAGCTAGGTCCATT